>CM064525.1:7793230-7948230 GCA_032716605.1 Paralithodes platypus | reverse complement strand
ATACGACACACAGCCATAGTAGTTTCATATATTTCTGATAAGTATCGAGACATCGACTACTGAGGGATTCAATTAACCCATCAGCTGGAAATAAATAGACTATAGTAATAGCTAGAAAACGGGAAAAAAAATGCGTCATCGTATCTTATAAGGGCTGATAATAATGTATGTCATTGTTTTATTGTTTAGTTATAGTTTCGTTTCTCTGTATGTCCTTCTAAGGTAAATGATGGAAGCCTACTGGTATATTGAGGAATTAAGAAAAGTTAAAATAGACAAATATAGCGAAATTTGTATCAATCATGAGAGAGAGAGCGAGAGCATGCTAGAAAGCTATTCTTTGCAATCATGTTCCTCTCTCTCTCTCTCTCTCTCTCTCTCTCTCTCTCTCTCTCTCTCTCTCTCTCTCTCTCTCTCTCTCTCTCTCTCTCTCTCTTTCTTTCTTTCTCTTTCTTTTTTTTCTCTCTCTCTCTCTTTTTCTTTCTCTTTTTTTTTTCTCTCTCTCTCTCTCTCTCTCTCTCTCTCTCTCTCTCTCTCTCTCTCTCTCTCTCTCTCTCTCTCATGCTTGATCAAATTCTCCATCTTATCTATTTTCACTTATCTAAATTTCTCAATAAACTAGTAGGCTACCATCATTTATCTTAGAAAGTAGGTTACTGGTGTTCTGTCGTACTGCATTCTTTATCTAGTCAGTGCCACACCTAACCTTTGCTCACAATGGCGATCATAATTATCCTTTGTATAATTAAAGGTTAGGTATAAACTGTACTGTATAATTTTATGTCGTGTGTGTGTGTGTGTGTGTGTGTGTGTGTGTGTTTGATTTTTTAATAGTAATGATCAGATTTTGATATGGCATGCTAAATAAACCTTGCTATTACCATTTTAAGAGTTTTTACAATGTAAGTAACTCCCCATCCACCTGATACATACACACACACAATGATGTTGCCATGTATGTTATCAAGCGCTTCTAATGTGATGCTTTCTCTCTTTACAGGCCACGATTGGCATTGACTTCCTCTCCAAAACTATGTACCTGGAGGATAGAACGGTGAGTATGAGAGGTTCATATAGTCTACATTCACATACCGGTATTCACTGATCAGACAGACCCTTACAATCCAAGTGAGGTGGTCAAGACTTAAGGGGGGTCACCTGCTTTTTTTCTCTTTCTCTGGCTTGTATCCATTCGGCCCCATTTAGCCAACTGTTTGAAGACGTTTATCCCCATCCAGGTGTTGATTTTTTCCTGGCGAGCGATAGCGAGCCAGCGTTGTATGGAGAAATCCGGCTTCGCCGGAGAAATGTTTCCATCGAAAAATGTACAAATTTAGCTTGCTGTCAAAACAAAAATACATATATGCTGGCTCGCTACCGCTCGCCAGGAATTTATTGACACCTGGATTGGGGTAACAGTCTTAAAACAGTAGGCTGAATGGGGCCGAATGGATACAAGCCAAAGAGAAAGGGAGAGAAAGAGAAAAAAAGCGAGGTGGGCCCCCTTAAATACTTCTAGTATAGATTCATATTGTCACCAACCCACCAATTAACTTTACAAATAAACCTAATTAATGAAATCAGTTAAACTAATGAACAGCAGAACCGGAAATAAGTTCAAGAAGAGGTTAGCATACCAGAAGGCTTTCTTCCCACCCTCCCATCCCTCTGGCAAGATGATGTACATTGGATAAAGGTTAGAAATGATGACTTGAACCTTATATGTTTCGAATATCACCTGAAGGAGTAACAAACAAGTTGGAAATTGAAAGAATTTCAGGCAAACATTAACTTTTGTTTTTCTTCTACAGTAATATCTCCCTAACTAAAGATATCTGTGTTCAGTGTTGTCATATGTATATTTCAATCATTGGTACCGGTATTATTGGTAAGTTATATTAAAAATAATTATAATTTATGTTGAAGACTGGGAAGAGAAAGTTAGAATCAATGAGGTAATTTATACAAAATAAATGAATTATAGGAAGGATAAAAGGTTAATGAAAAGTAAAACTTAAGAGGTCAGTACTGTAGAGGAAGAATGGAGAATACAGTCAAAAGATAAGAGAAAAATACTGTACACATATAAATATACAGTGAAGATATGAAGGAAAGAAACACTGAATTATACAAGCCACACGCCATGATCCCTGAAGGGGTGACCATGAATGAATTGCCCCTATGCACCTCTGTCACCTGTCAGCCGACGCCCATACTCCCAACCAACACAGTTTTCTCTCATATACCTCTCAACTCCATCCTTCCACCTCACTCTCGGTCTGCCTCTCCATCTCTGTCCTTCCACCTCACTCTTGTACACTCTTTTAGTCGTTCTCTCACTTCCCATACGTTCCACATGGCCAAAACCATCTCAAGGTTTTCCTTTTCACTCTTTCCAGCCCATCCACACCACACTGCTCTCATACTTTCTCATTCATCTGTCCAGCCCTCCATGTAACTCCACATGCACTTCTCAAGTACATGTAACTAATTTCCACCTATCTCACTCTTGATTTCTGCCTCTCTAACAACGTCCATGCTTCACTCCCGTATGTCAATGTTGGGATTACCACACTATTATGCAATGGCATTTTGGCTTCCATGCTGACCACTCTATTCCTTGTTACTGCTTTCAGTGTTCCTACAACCCTCTTCCCCTGTTGCACCCTCTCCCACACTTCATCCTCCATACTCCCACCTTTACTCATCACACTGCCTAAATACTTAAATGAGCTGACATTCTCCATAGTCTAAACGCTCAACCTCACCTCACACTCCGTGACTGCAACCCTTTCAAAGACCATAACCTTACTCTTCCCCGCATTTACCTTCAGATTTCGTCTCTCACACACGGTTCCAAACATATTTACCAGACCCTGTAACTCCCACTCATTATCACTCACCAGAACTGAATTGTCAGCAAACAGCAGTACAGGCAACTGATCTTAATTATTTTTTATTGCCAGTGATTTTTCGTAGCTACTACTGAGATTTTAATATTTGAATTGTACTGTACTGTACATAGAATCTTGAATATGTATTAATTTAATGGTATACACTAATGATATAGCAAACCCTTGTCAGGCACAAACCTGGATAGCTTACAAGTATTTGTAGTTTTAGACTCTATTCATGCTATTCTGGTATTAATGTTCACATTTAAAAACACTATAATTAGGGGGGAAAATACTATATATATATATATATCCGGCTGCCCTAAGCAAGACAAGTTGTTTATTGGATGACAAATATAGCTGACAGGGCTAAGATTCGAACCGTATAGGCAGGAGGTCCAATCACTTACACCACCACGAGAGTTAAAAAGAAGGAATTTGATACTTCTATCTGTATTCCTTCCCAACTCGACTCTGATGGGGGGGACAGACTGTCTTTTAATCGAAATCCGGCTGCCCTAAGCATAACAAGTTGTTTATTGGATGACAAATATAGCTGACAGGGCTAAGATTCGAACCGTATATATATATATACACACATACAGTATATACAATATTCTATTATAAGCTAAAACAGCTCCACTGCTGTATAACTGTACTGCACTTAGATAGCAACCTTGGAGTCCATCTGTTGTAGTTTATTGGGCTATCTCCTCCTGGCTGGTCTGTGCTGGTTAATCTACATTATCCTTAACCCTATCTGGTGTGAGGCAGGTCTTTTTGGAACTACCCTATTTCACTTGATTAGTTTGGAGATTTGAAAATGTTTCACATCATTAGTTTGGCGATTAAAACACGTTTTACCCCATTCAACTGTCGATAATTTCTTGGCGAGCGTTAGTGAGCCTGCAATCATTTTCCTGAAACATAAGTTCAGTTTCAGCACTCAAATTCTTCCCTCAGTAAAGATGTGTATGTGCCTTTGTATGCTACTATATATACATTGTTTTAAAGACCAAGTGATCTACACAATGTGCCGTTTCCATCTCATATCCTCATGGCAGCGCTTTTCAGAGCTACCTTGTTACCTTGGAGGGATTCGGCCGTCTTTCAGCGGCCTCGGCGAGAACTGCTCCCCCCCGAATATGTTCGATGAACCAGACTATTCTAGGGAGCAGCTCTCTCCCCCGTGAAGTATGGCTGATCAGGCACCATCTTGAGATGGTTGTCCAAGGCTCTCTTGAAGACTTCCGTTGGCACATCATCAGGTTTCTCACATTCTCTGGCATTTTTTTTATGATACTAGGATCCCTATTTGTCAACCAGGAGTCCCTCGGTGTACCCAGAGCTCCCCTGCATTTTTGGGGTGTTATATTACATTTCCTACCCCGCCTGTCACTCCAGTTCCATGATATTGCAGTGTGCAAGATTGGCACTAGACCTTCAATAAGTTTCCATGTGTAGATTATTAAATATCTCTTCTTTGCTCCAGTGAAGAGAAGTTAAGAGCCTTCAGTCGATCCCAGTAGTGAAGATATTTTTCCAGGCTGATGTGGGATGAGAAGCTTCTTTGAACACTCTATTTTGTATATTTCTCCTGCTTTGTTTGGAGATCTTAGCACACTGCACTCCAGTGGTGGGTTAACCAGTGATTTGAAAAGCGTTATCATTGGCCATTCTGTCTTGAAGTGCGTAGTATCCAACGTGCTAGTTTCCTAGCCGCTACTGACTTGGCTTGATTATGTTCTTTGAAAGACATGTTTTCTGAAATTATTGCAGCTTTCTCATCAACATAAGACAATCAGTAGCAGTAAACCAGGTAGTATCGGAGGGTTCAGAGGTTAAAAGCTCTGATCCCCAGGGTACAGTGTTGGCACGTTTACTCTTCCTCAACCTGATTAGTGATATCGATGCAAATATATAAATCAGCTGTGTCTCATTCCCCCCCAGGGGGTATGGGGGCCTTCACCTTATGGTAGAGAACAAAATATATATATGCCCCACGCATCCTACTGCTTGTCGTACAAGGCGACTAATAGGGGGGATGGCGGTAGACTTGTGGACCCTGTCCCATGGCCAATGATCCGGGGATTATTGTTCTATCTTCTGGGGTTCGCTCCTCTCGTCTTTCCTGCCTTGTCGCCATCAGGCCCTGATGCAGCTGGTGGGTTTTTGCCATGTCTGCTGGTGCCTTCACCCTGAAGTCCATCAGGGTGGGGGATCCTGTTTCTTACACTTATATTCATGGGGCCTCTTACCTCGCTTGCCGAGGCCCCAACAGAGACGTTAATACAGTACATCACTTTTCTTTCTGTGAAAACTCTGTGGATTTGAAGATCGTTATCATTGGTGTTTTCCCATGCGTTTTATGGTAAATGTTCGCAATTGAACCTTAACTATTATAGTGTCAACCTATACCTGGTCATGGTTCTTGAAACCCACTTTCAGATATAATTCCTTTCAGGTTCTCAGTGTCTCAATAAGTTTGTATGTTATTATTGATTTGTTAAAATTTCCTACGTTTGAATTACAATTGTGAATATCTATGTAGGACCCCAACAATTCCACCTTGGCTGCCTCGGGGAACCAAGGCCCTGTAGTGTCTAACAGAGGCAAGGGACAGGCATGGTCAAAGAGAAGTCTATTTAAGCGGCTCTTCCGGCGTAAAATTGACAATCGTGACCAAGTGAGTCTGTTGAATGAAATAGTAGTAAGGCTGTAAGATTTTTTTTAGATGTTTCACAGTGAATGGGTTTGTCACAGTGTGTGTTTGTGTGTGTGCATGTGAATCATATAACTTTGGAATGCATTGATTCTGCAGCCTTAGCTCCAATTAAAGTGTTTCGACATCAACTACCATCCTTATAGGCTGGGACTGGTTAAATGTGATGGTTGAAGATACACAGTATCCAAACCAGTTAGTTAATTAGCATCTCTACAAACAACTCCATTAGTTAAGGTTCATATTTATTCAAGTGCTGTTGTGTTTATTTTAGCAAGCTACCCCACTTTATTATTGTGCTGTACACTAATTTCATGTGTGATGTTTCAAAGATTTTTCTTTAGTAAGATTGTTTTGAAACATATATTTATGCCGAGATGGATTAGGGGTAATAATTTATGTCATGTTCCCAGGTGCGGCTGCAATTGTGGGACACGGCAGGACAGGAGCGGTTTAGGAGTCTCATCCCATCATACATCAGGGACTCCACTGTCGCTGTAGTTGTTTATGATATCACCAGTATGTATACTGTACCATTGCTGTACATGTTTATCACTAGTATTTATGCACTAATTCCTTTGTTTAATCACCAGTTGCTTCATTATCCTCAGTAGCTTCATTATTATTAACTTCAATCATACTGTACAATCATGTTCATGTGTTATAAACTTGCTATAGTATATGCTTCTTAACCCTTAACTGGCGGTGCCCGCCTTAAGTCGCGCTCCAATTTGCAGCAAGTTAGGAGCATTATTAAGGCTTTTAAAGGGTTAAAATAGAGTGCAAATGGCCAGGAGTGCAGCAGGCCACACGTCCTACACCCAGGGCTTACCGCCGCCCACTGACTCACGCTCCCTCTGTTCTCGAGAGGCCGGCAGTGTTGCCAGTAGTGAGCGTAGCGGGAAAAAATATGCCGATATACGCTAAACTCCCATGTTAGTGGTACCACTGCGTGAGAACGACGAGTGCTACGTAGCTCGTTCTGGTCTCATTTTGAAGCTTTTAGCGCCAAGTTTTTTGCTGAATACATTTCTTTTCATGCAGATACTTGATTGATCATTCAGGAGGGCCTGAATATGCCCAAAATAGCCCAAAATCCCCCGCTAGACAAGGGTTAAAGGTCAACGCCAGGGGTGAAATTTATTCAAACTACAATGTCCATTGGGATCTGCTTGGTTTTAGGAATATGATACTGAACAACTTTCACCAATGTGTCCTAACAACATAGAAATATAGCTTATCTAACTTAATTTATGTGGCGAGAACTAGCATGTTACCATGACGTCCCAACGTGCAATGGCGGGAATACTCAACATGGGAAGTAGATGAATCTGTGGTCTTTTTGACGAGAGAAACTCTTATACATGTATATTGTATGCATGTGTACAGCTCAACATTTGGCTTCACTGTCTGGTCAAGGGACTGCGATATATAAATTGAACAGAAAACGATACTTTTCTTAAAAACTAGGCCTTATAAGCGACCTCCCTTATTTGTGGACCAGGATAAACACTCAAAACATTGCCTTAATGCTTATTGTTGGTGAGATGGGATTATATCTCTGTGTTCACCACATATTCAGGACATTGTTTGATGTTTTTCAGAGCTTGAGTATTAAATTGAAAGGTATTAATCAAGAAAAACAGACCTGACAGTCCAAGAGTGCGTGTGTTGTTTACAAGCTGCCTCTCCACATTCTTTCGTCACGCTGAACAGCTGAAACTCGCCCAGCTGATGGCCGAGAATGCCAATAACATTTTAAATTAATATTTTTCTCTGGAGTTTAATCAAATTATATCGGTATTGCCCATATACATAATACAGTACAGTATATTCATGACAAGTTATGACCCTGCATTAAACTTTTTTCTTTTACCCATGGAATTCACCTTTAACCCTCCAGCCCCGGCTATTGTATTCTATAATTTCCCAAAAACCCGGGGGTTTTGGCCGAAAAACGTCTATGCCTAGGCTACCGTATCTTTGTTATTTTGACTGCTTCCGCATTCCCGCACATCCCCAAGCGTAGATGTGTTTCGTACCTGTAAAATGGCGTTAAGTAGAGCTCTCTAAGTCAACTGGTTCAGTTGTGATGACGATTTCATTGGAGATAACTTTGTGGCAAAAACAGCCACTTTACACTACTTTTCGCTACTTAACAATAACATACAGGCACACACGAACAAGCGACGCACTCCTTCTTGTGGTCGGAGATGCGCGGCGTCGGTCCAGCCGGCTGTTGTTTACATGCGTCGGACGGACGCCTCGCACACCAAGCTTACAGGCTTTCAAGCTGCCGGAACCTCAGAGCCCTACTGGGTAGCGCGGGGTGTGTTTTTTATGGGTTTCTCAGAGCTCCTCCGGGTCTGAGGGGTTAAGATATAGTACCGGTACCATTATGTCTCAAGTATTTGTTTCTTGAATTGGATAAATCATCTCTATAACTATAACGCAACTATTATCACGGGCTGTGGCATGTTCGGTAGCGTGTCTGACTGCTGATCAAAATGTGTGCAGTTCGATCCCACGCCGCGCCATTGGTAGCCAGGAAGAGTTTGGGCAGCTCGGTCTAGCGATTTGTGGTAAAACATCCAGTTAAGTCCCTGTATCAAGGCCACACCCTAGCCCTGTCAATCTAAGGAGTGCACAGCATTAAAAACTCCATCATCATCATTATATGAAATTACCCTGTAGTATTAAAGCCCCACAAACATCAACATGCATGATACCGGTAGTGTGGTAATCCCGACATTGACGTACGGGAGTGGAAGGATGGAGTTAAGTATATACATACATACATACATAACATTTTAAGACTGAGTGTTCCACACATAAGTGCAGTTTCAGTCTCTTGTCCTAATGGCGGCGTTCCAGGCAACCCTGTTAAGGGCTGCTTCACTTGTCAAGTTCTTGGATTTGAGATCGGCGCGTATAGTCCGATCCCAGGTCTTCCTCGGTCCACCCCTTGGTGCAGCTCCCTCCACAATCACAGACCTGCATTTTGTCACCCAATTTTGTTCATCCATTCTCTCCACATGTCCATACCATCCCAGTCTACTTGTACGCATCACCTCGCTAATACTCTTTATACCTAAACGTCTCCTCAGCTCAACATTTGTTATTCTATCCTGTAGCCTGGCCCCACACATCCATCTCACCATTCTCATCTCATTACGCTCCATTCTGTTGACATCCTCTACTTTAACGGCCCATGTTTCTGAGGCATACGTCATTGCACTTCTAACACATGAGGCATACACCTTTCCCTTCAGGGGGAGAGGCATTCTTTTCATGGTCAGGATTGGCATCAATTCTCTGAACTTCCCCCAGCCACACCTAATTCTAGCAACAGTGGCAGCCTCGGCCCCACCACCGGCAGAGATGGTATCTCCTAGGTAACAAAACTTGTTCACCAGCTCCAAAGACTCATTTCCAAAATTCACAGCCACAGGATCATCACTTAACACAAGCTCGCCTTTGCACACTACGCACTCAAATTTCTCTATTTCTGACTTATCCTTCGGCAGGGGCCCCTTTATTCTACTACAGCGCTTACTCCCATGGTGTACCCAACATCGACAGATGCTACATTGAATTGAGTTAACGCCCACTCCCTTTCCACACACTGCACATGGGTATGCACCGCTCTTTTCCACATTGCCTCGTCTCAAACTACAATGCATAACCTTGGTTTTGTTAATATTGACTCTTAAACCCTTGCTCGCCATGCCCTCTCTCCACTTTCTGAATTTGGCCTCAGCATCCTGCATACTGTCAGCTATTAGGACTAAATCGTCTGCATAAAACAGTTCCAACGGGAGTCCGCCTCTAAAAACTCTAGACAGCGCCTCCAAGACCATAATAAAGAGGAGGGGGCTTAACACTGAACCCTGATGGACTCCAACACGGACTGCGAATTCATCACTCAGTACACCTTTCACCCTCACCGAACTTCGCGAATCCTCATACATCTTCATTATCACACGCACCAGCCACTCTTCCACACCAAGTTTCCTCATAGCCCACTGTACAACATCTCTAGGTACCCTATCAAAGGCCTTCTCCAGGTCCACAAACACAAAGTAAAGATCCCTGCCTTTTAGTAGGTATCTTTCCTGTATCTGCCTGACTATGAAGATAGCATCGGTTGTACCACGTCCTGGCATAAAACCAAACTGCATATCATCAATAGAGATGCTTTGCCTGATCAAACCCTCAAGGACTCTCTCACAGACCTTCATGATTTGGTCAAGCATTTTCAGGCCCCTATAATTTCCTCTATCCAGCGCATCCCCTTTTCCTTTGTATATATTTACTATTACACTTTTGAGCCAATCCTCTGGGATTTTCTCATCTTTAATAATGGTGTTTATCAACTCAGTGACTAAGTTTACACCAATCTCCCCTGAGGCTTTTATCATCTCAGCGACAATGTCGGAGCAACCTGGAGCTTTACCGTCCTTCATTTTATTGATTGCGTCGCTCACTACAGCTGGTGCTATCAAAGGAGGGGGCCCAGATATTGGTGAAAGCGGTGTTGGATGGGAGGAGGGGCGTCGACGGACTGGGGATAGAGGTGCAAGGGGATGATTCATTCGTGGCCACCCCCTTCGGGGATCATGGCATCTGGCAATAGATAGATAGAAACATCAATTAGTATATCTATTAGGTCAAACTTGTGCCTTAATACCTCAAGGGGTTTTTTTTTTTTTTTTTTTTTATTTTTCTTTTTTTTTTTTTTCTTTGTATCAAACTTAAGGTCTGATTGATAATTTCTACATATATTTATATTCTTTATATTGTGTTATCCCTGTTTTGGTTTGTTTATTTTACAAGTTTTACATTAAAATTCATGAAGCATTTCCATAGTGAATCTTATCTCTGCCAGTGTATAGTTATGTGTATGTACTTCCCAAATTCCAAATAGATATACAGTATTTGAATGAGATTAATTATTGTGTATGTAACAAACGTAATGAAGCCATAGAACTCTTAAATTCTGATCTAAACACTATTTCCAATTGGGGCAGAGAAAACCTTGTTGTTGTTGTTGTTGTTGTTGTTCCCCAAGCTGCCTGGCCGAACAGCCCCAAGGCCCTGAGCAAGGCCAAGGCCATAACCGAGCGCCCCCACAGAACCCTCCCCGCCGACCACAATAAAGCCTGGGTGACCGAAGCCACTCCATGGCGGGGAGCTGAGGAGGGTGCGGAAATGCCCGGGAAACCAAAGCCCCACCCAGGGCCCTGTGTCCCTCAGCAATTATGAAGAGAAAGTTGAGGGGCAAGGGAAAAATGTGACGCTTTGGCTTCCAATCTTGGTAGATTGGGAGGTCAATCCACGTTAGAGACGCCGTCACTTGAGATCTAGAAAATATATAAGTAAAAGGAACAGTCAGAGTAAGCTATGGGTATGACAGAGATTGCTCAGTTCTCACTCTAATAGACCAGCCCATCACCACTTGACTAGAACCCAATCCTCTCAGCATCAGCTAGGAAAGGCCCTAGAAAACCTTGTTAACTTTAATGCTTCCAAAACCCAATTTCTCCATCTATCTACCCGTCAGGATCTCCCAGCGGACTATCCCTTATTCTTCAACAATACAAAAATCAACCCTTCATCTTCTCTCAATATTCTTGGTGTCTCTTTTTCTTCTGCTCTCATTTGGAAGGACCATATTACCAGTCTTGCTAAGGCAGCCTCCCAGAAGCTGGGTGTGCTCAACCGCCTTAGGGGGTTCTTTTCCCCTGCACAGCTTCTTGCTCTGTACAGGGGCATAGTGCGCCCTTGTATTGAGTATTGTTCACATGTGTGGGGAGGTTCCTCCCACACCGCTCTCCTAGACAAAGTTGAAAGGAAGGCCTTTCGTATCATTAACTCCCGTCCACTCACCAACTCTCTGCAATCTCTCTCTCTCCGCCGCAATGTTGCATCTCTCTCGCTATTCTATCGCTACTATAATAATCAGTGTTCCTCAGAGCTATCCCAGTGCATACCACCTCCTTTACGTAGGGCACGTGGTACCCGTCTTGCAACTCAATCCCACCCCTACTCTGTGCAACTCTCCAACCCAAGAGTGAAACGTTACTCTCAAACTTTCTTCTACTCGACAGCTGAGCTCTGGAACTCTCTCCCAGAATCAGTCTTTCCCTCTTCCTATGACTTAAATTGCTTCAAACTCCATGTGTCCAGGCATTTTGGCTCGAACGTCCCTTGATTTTGGCCCTGTCACTCTTTCAACTATGGGGGAGGCACTCGCTATAGGCAGTTATGCCTTTTGCCTCCCTCAATCACATAGAAAAAAAAAAAAAAAAAAAAAAAAAATGTGTGTAGTTATTTGTCAAGTAATACTCAAATTCCATAGTATTTAATGTAGTACCTTATATTTCTTTGTTTTTTGCCTCCTTAATTATTACTGCCTTTCGATCATTTATTATAACTTCAGTTGCTGTTGTTCCCCAAGCTGCCTGGCCGAACAGCCCCAAGGCCCCAAGCAAGGCCAAGGCCATAACCGAGCACCCCCACAGAACCCTCCCTGCCGACCACAATAAAGCCTGGGTGACCGAAGCCACTCCATGGCGGGGAGCTGAGGAGGGTGCGGAAACGCCCGGGAAACCAAAGACCCACCCAGGGCCCTGTACCCCTCAGCAATTATGAAGAGAAAGTTGAGGGGCAAAGGAAAAATGTGACGCTTTGGCTTCCAATCTTGGTAGAGTCTCCCAAGGGAGGTCAGTCCACGGAAGAGATGCCGTCACTTGAGATCTAGAAAACATATAAGTAAAAGGAACAGTCAGACTAAGCTATGGGTATGACAGAGATAGCTCAGTTCTCACTCTGATAGACCAGCCCATCACCACATGACTAGAACCCAATCCTCTCAGCATCAGCTAGGAAAGGCCCTAGAAAGCCTCCTTTGGCGGGGGGATAGCTCCCCTATTTCAACCCCTTTCGGGGTTGGGCACCCGCCCTTATAACTTATAAACTGAAGTGAAGTTATAACTTCAGTTTACTATAGTGCTTTGCATTGAAATTCATCACAATGTACAGATGCAACTTCCTACTACACACCCTTGATGAGCTGAAGTGTGGGTGGGAGAAAGTAACTTGGTTTACTACTGTATAGTGTTAGAAGATACTATCAACTCTTCACCTATAGAAAAGTTCTTGATAATCAAAAACTGTATATTCTTATCTGTTTTTGTTCATATGTTCACTCATTACCTTCCGGTTTTATAACAATTATTTTCTGTCCACCCCTACAGACTCCAAATTTTTCACCAAACATACATAAACATGAAGCATTTCCATCCAGTGCTAAAGAACCCTACTCATTCCATCAGATTTGAGTACCGGTAACACAATTTTGTCCACCCCAAAAACTGCCAATTCCTTTTGTAAATATAAATAACAATCCACGTCCATTCACCCTACAAATGCTAACTGCTTCCACCAGATATTAACTACAATTCAATATTTTATAATCCCCTTTCACACGCTAAAATCCACTTACAGTACATTGAATTGTAAAACTTGCAACATACAGCTTCTGTTGCTTCTCCAGATATTTCTCCACAACGCATTTCAGTGCAAAAATCTGATCTACACATCCTCTTCCCTTCCTAAACCTGCCCTGCTCATCACCTATCCATTTCTCCGTTCTCGCTCTCACTCTCTCGATCACTATACTGTAATATCACTTCGAAATTGTTCTGAAATTTCAAAACAAAAGTTTAAATACAAACCGCTAGTGTAAATCATTGCTGCTAGATCGAAGTAAAGGTCTCTAGATCTAGCGGAAGTCGCTATACGTATTGGCAGTACTGCACACTGCCATTGTTGTTGATGTTCCAGTAGAGGGATGAACAGATTTTTTTTTTCCAATAATAGCCATTTCATAGTCCCACAGGACTTATTTGGATATATTTATGACCCCTGGTATGAAGGTATGTTGCCAATATAATAATAGAGACAAATAAATAGTTAAAGGACTAATAACCTAATCTATCTATCTATTGCCCGACGCCGTGATCCCCGAAGGGGTGACCACGAACGAACCGCCTCCATGCACCTTTGTCCCCAGTCAGTCCCCAAACAGCACCGCCTTCGTTCATATACTTCCTCACTCCATCCTTCCACCTCTCCCTCTCTGTCCCTCCACCTCGCTCTCGTACACCCTCTTAGTCATTCTCTCGCTTTCCATACGTTCCATATGGCCGAACCATCTCAAGTTGTTTCTTTTCACACTTTCCAGCACATCTACCTCCACACCACACCTCCTTCTTACTTCTTCATTAGTCTGTCTATCCCTCCATGTAACTCCGCACACACTTCTTAAGTAATTAATTTCCACTGCTCTCACTCTTGGTCTGAGTCTCTCAACCAACGTCCATGCTTCACTTCCGTAAGTCAGTGTCGGGATTACCACACTGTCATGCAAGGAATTCTTCACTTCCATACTGACCACCCTATTTCTTGTTACTGCTTTCAGCGTTCCTACAACCCTCTTCCCCTGTTGTACCCTCTCCCGCACTTCTTCATCCATAGTCCCATCTTTACTCAACACACTGCCCAGATACTTAAAAGAGCTGACGATCTCCATAGCCTGACCGTTCAGCTTCACCTCACACTCTGTGACTTCACCCCTTTCGAAGACCATAACCTTGCTCTTCCCCGCATTTACCTTCAAATTCTGTTTTTCACACACTGTTCCAAACTCATTTACCAGACCCTGCGACTCCTATTCATTATCACTCATCAGAACTGTATCATCTGCAAACAGCAGTATAGGTAGCTTCCACTCATTTCCCTCCCTTTTCAGCGATACACCAACATCCACTGCTCTTGATAGTATTTCTTTCATGACTCCATCCATGTACTGTATACAGTAAACAACCACGGGGACATCACACACCCCTGTTTCAAACTAACATTCAGGTTATTCATGTAGAGTTTAGTTCATGCAGAGTTTAGTAAAAAATTTACCAGAACGTCCCGGACTTCCCAAACTTGACTAATTCCTTTAACGTGACGATAGTGCGTTGTTATATGTGCGATTAGTTTGCTTGGGAAACAGATTAACTTGCTCATGTAGTAATGTACACCCTATGTGGTGGATTGTGTTCTTTTATTTAATAATTTTCATTTTAGTAAGCGTTGTTTCCACATAGCGATTTTGATAATTTAATTTGACTTTATATTGTCCTTGTCCTAGTTTTGGTTTGCAAGTTTTACATTTTAATTTGGGTCAAAGAACTCGCTCTGCTCACTCTCCACACGTACCGGGTACTGCCGCCTTTGCACCCTCATACATGCTCTTCACTGCTTTCAGCAACTTGCCATCTACTCTGTATATTCTAAGTACTTTCCACAAACCTTCTCTATCCACTCTGTCATAGGCCTTCTCCAAGTCCATAAAGGCAACATACACCTTTTGTTTCTTCTCCAGATATTTCTCCACAACACAATTCAGGGTAAAAATCTGATCTACACATCCTCTTCCCTTCCTAAAAACCTCCCTGCTCCCTAATAATAATGACAAATAAACAATTAACTCTGTGTATCCCGATACTTCCTGTGACCGAACTGACCATAGCCCATATAGGCCTAGTTCGGTTATGGAAGTGATCACTGTATAATGTCTTTGCTTTTAAGCAGTTAAAGTACGAAAATGGAGGTCAAAAGGGTGAACTCAGGCCTCGTCAAAGACTAATGGATAATTTTCCCATTTAAAGTACTATTCGCATTTAGCGAAATTCACTTTTGCCGCTGGTTTGGCTAGACTAATTAAATCGCCAAATGAGAGGGACCACTGTATTTGATTTATGTCCCTATGATTAACTTCAGTCCTGTAACCCTCTTATATAATTTATAATTTACTTACATCCTTTATTATCTGCTTCCATCTTCTCTAATCTACTTATTCCCTACAGATGCTAACTCCTTCCACCAAACATCTAAGTGGATCGACGATGTGCGGACAGAGCGTGGTAGTGATGTCATAATTATGCTAGTTGGCAACAAGACCGATCTCTCAGACAAAAGACAGGTTAGTCAATATGATTGTATCTTCTTAAAAAACCCTTATACAAATTTTCACATTTTTAGATTGATTTTCTGATGTTTGTCTTTGTTATGATAGTAGTACAGTATGGTAGTAGTAGTAGTAATAATAGTAATAGTAGCCTACAGTACAGTGCTATAAAGTAATATGCACTACTTTTGTTTTATGTTGACATAGCTAATAATAATATGCTGACATGGGTGTGGTATTTCCTCCTAGTTTGCATTAAGTAAGGTAAACTTGCAACTCTTTTTTATTATTTGAATTATATAAGATAGAACATGAAGTAATGCTAAATGACAAGTACTGTATAGTATTTATAGGTGTTTTGTAGGTTTGATCATAACCATCTTTACCCTCTATGCAGTGGTAACATATATAGCCTACCAGTGCAGCTTTGGAAAGAATGACCAGCATAAACTATTTCTCATATCCCTTGTAACTGTTTGACAACACTAGGGGTTGTTGTTGTTGTTGTTGTTGTTGTTGTTGTTGTTCCCTAAGCTGCCTGGCCGAACAGCCCCGAGTCCCTGAGAAAGGCCATGGCCACGATCGGGCTTTCCCACAGAGCTCTCATTGAGTGTAGATTGTATTGTTGGCGTAAGTGGTTGTGTAGTGGAAATGCAGTCCTCTATGATGTGTTTAATGGTAAGGGGTGCTGTGTTACATCCCGGGCAGGCGTCGACAACGGAGTCATCCAGTCTCTTCTGATAGCTCAGGAGAGCTGGATGGTGTCCGCATCTCAGCCTGGCCAGGTGGACTCTGTCCTCGCGAGGAAGGGAGGATTCGGAAGGATGGATTTCGGGAAGTCGTGCATGCAGCTGCGTGTTGTCTGTGAGTGAGTGGATGGATCGGTGAGAGATATGAGTATGGATGTGCTTCTGGAAGTTGGTTCAGGGTGGGCAGGGAGGGAGAGAGGACAATAATTGTGTGTGATACCGTGTGCTGGGTGTTGTTTTGATATTTCTTGGTGTCTGTGGGTGTGTTGCCATGTAGTTTAGTGGGTGGTCTTGGTTCGTGGAGGCTGCTGCCAGGAATTGAGTGCCTCTCATGTCCAAATGGTCTTTGACTTTGAGGATTTTGGTTTCTTGATGTAGGTGATCTGTGGGTGAAGTAGCTGTGCAGCCTGTAATGATCTTCAGGGCTTTGTTTTGAATAGTCTGTAAGGTCTTATGATGTGTTTCAGCTAGGTTAGAAGCCCAGGCTGGGCTTGCGTATTGCATCACTGATCTTATGTATTGTTTATATACTGTGGTGGTAGTTTCTTTGTTGTGTCCAAATTTTGTGTGAGCAAGTGACCTGAGGGCGTTAAGTCTGGGTGTCAGTTTCTTTTTAATGTTTGTGGTGTGCTGTTTGAATGTCATATGAGTATCATATGTTACTCCTAGGATTTTGGGTGTGTGTGTATGTGTTAGGGGTGTGTTGTTTATGGTGAGTTGAGGGATGTATTCGTGTTCTCCTGTCCAACTTGTGAGCAGGGTTGCTGTGGATTTGGCTGGGGCTAGATTAAGTCTGTTTGTAGTGCACCAACCACATAGTGTGTTGAGATAGGGTTGAAGGAGATCTGTTGCTCTTTTTGGGTCATGGTGTGTGCATGTGAGTGTTATGTCATCTGCATAGGAGGCTAAGTTTATTTGGGGCGTATTGGGTGTAGTTATATCGTGCATGTACAGATTGAAGAGTGCGGGCGATAGGACGGATCCTTGTGGGACTCCGTTTGGAAAGTTTCTGATTTTAGATGACTGACCGGCAAAAGATACGGGTGCACATCTGCCTGCTAGGAAGTTGGCCAGCCACCTTTTTGTGTTGTTGTGCATGTTTGTGTTGTAGATTTTGTTTGTTAGGTTGTGGCGGGAGATGGCATCGAAGGCTTTACTAATGTCGAGTGTGGCTAATAGTGATCTGTGTGGTGGTCTAGCTGAGTTGATGCCGTCGAAAGCTCTTTGTGTAAGGTCTGTGAGAAGAGTGTTTGTGGAGTGCAGTGGCCTAAAGCCATGTTGTGTTGGAGCTAGGGGTAGGTCAGGTGTAATTAGTTGTAATACTAGGCGTTCCATGACTTTGGAGGGGGAGCAAAGAAGTGTGATGGGGCGGTGCGAGGAGGGTAGCGTGGGGTCTTTGTTGGGTTTGGGGAATGTGATGATGATACCATGCTTCCAAATGTCTGGTATTGTGTTGTGTGAATAGCTGTAGTTTGATATGTTAGTGAGTGCTTGTATGCCTTGTGGTCCCAGGTGTCTGAGGTGTATGTTGCTTATGTTGTCTAGGCCACAGGCGGGTGAGTGCTTGAGATTGTTGATGATATGCTTTGTCTGGTGATTGGTGAAGGGTGTATAGTCAGGGTCTGTGGGGAATTGTCTCTTACGTCGGATGACACGTCGGTCGTCTTTGTGAGGTTTTAGGTGGCTGACATGTGAAAAGTGATTGATGAGAGTGTTTGCTTGTTGTAGGAGTAGAGTCTGTTGTTGTGATTGCAGCATGTGATTGTGTTGTGTTGCTGTTGGAAAGTGTGATGCTGTTTAGTGTTTTGTAGAGGTTTTTGGGGTTTGTTTTGTGATCAAGTGTTTGTAGGAAGTTATTCAAATTTAGTTTTTGTTGTTCTTGTATTTTGTTGTTAGTTTGGGTATTGAGTGCTTGAATTTGTTGTGTGATGTCTTGTGTGTGGGGTGCTGGGGAGTGTTTCAGTATGTCGCGTTGTCTGATGAGGTTTTGAATTTCTGGTGTGAAGTTGGGGTTGTGTCTTTTCCTGTTACCTCTTGGAATGTGTTTCTTGTCAGCGTTTTGGATAGTTTTATTGAGTATGTGTACAGCATTGTTGATGTTAGTGATGGGTGTACTGTTTAGAGTTGTGAAGTGTTGTTCTGTCTCATTTGTGAATGCTTCCCAGTTAGCTCTTATAATTGATGTATGTGTGTTTGTGGCTAGCTGGGGTGAGTCTGGTTTTGGTGGTGATAATGATCGGGAGGTGGTCAGAGCCTAAGGTTCTGACCACCCTCCAGGATGTTGTGGGGGCGAGTTCTGGGGAGCAAAAGGTGATGTCTGGAGATGATGGATTATAGAGGGCTTGGTGAGGAATATGGGTATGTTGATGGATGTCGTTAAGGATGATGAGGTTATCGGTTTGGTTTTGTAGTACCAGCCCTCTGTCTGTGTCGGGGTTGTCGACAAACCAGGCCGACGTCTTGGCGTTGAAGTCACCACCCAGGATGATGTGTGGGGTTATTGGGGACTAGGGGTTATTCACTTTATATTCTAATTTATTTATTTCACTCCCAACACCTAACACCTCCCAATGAAATTTATTAAAGCATGTGATTCTACTGGGATTTGAACCTGGGTTACCACGTACAGATCTCAAACACACTAACCATTACACCATCAGGATAGTTATCCCAGGCTAGTAGGGCCCATCAACTTTGCAGCACCTGGTGTAAGAAAAACAAATACAGTACACTCCTGTCTCAGCACACTGTCTCTGTCCTTCTTAGCAGTGACTTTTTCCCCCTGGAGAAGAAGTGTCATGGGGTACAGACAGGTTGACCCATGCTGTCATAGAAGTACAGTGGTTGTATGGTGACTGTGGAGGGAGCTGCACCAAGGAGTGGACCGAGGAAGACCTGGGATCGGACTATACGTGCCGATCTCAAATCCAAAAACTTGACAAGTTAAGCAGCCCTTAACAGGGTTGCCTGGAACGCCGCCATTAGGACAAGAGACTAAAACTGCACGTATGTGTGGAGCACTCTGTCTTAAAATTGTATGTATGTAAGAGTACCATTACCCAAGAAACTGTCACCCTTTAACACTTTCAGTACCGGTGATGTCCTTTCATCATATTCTGGCAACTATTGGATGATTTTATTCAGCTTAGGAAGGATCATTGGTAGCTAAAAGGATTGAGATAGTTTGTAGCCTTTTTATGGTTAGAGGTCCTTCCTAAACTTACTAAAATCATCAAATAGTTACCAGAATATAATGAAAAGGATGTCTCCGGTACTGAATGGGTTGAGTCAAAAGTAAGTTAAAGACTGAGATTACAGTATTATCAAATTGTATATTTTTTATATTGTAGCTACCTGTTGAGTACCTGTAGATGTGTCTCCAACACTGGTGGGAAGCTGGAGAATGCACAGCTTATACAAATTAAAATGTAAAACTTGCAAACTAAACAAACCAAAATTGGGACAAGGACAATATAAAGTCAAATTAAATTATCAAAATCGCTATGTGGAAACAACGCTTACTAAAATTAACATTATTAAATAAAAGAACACAATCCACCACATAGGGTGTACATTACTACATGAGCATGAGAGGATTGGGTTCTAGTCATATGGTGATGGGCTGGTCTATCAGAGTGAGAACTGAGCGATCTCTGCCATACCCATAGCTTACTCCGACTGTTCCTTTTACTTATGTATTTCCTAGATCTCAAGTGACGGCGTCTTTTCCGTGGATTGACCTCCCAATCTACCAAGATTGGAAGCCAAAGCATCACATTTTTCCTTTGCCCCTCAACTTTCTCTTCATAATTGCTGAGGGGCACAGGGCCCTGGGTGGGGCTTTGGTTTCCCGGGCGTTTCCGCACCCTCCTCAGCTCCCCGCCATGGAGTGGCTTCGGTCACCCAGGCTTTATTGTGGTAGGCAGGGAGGGTTCTGTGGGGGCTCTCGGTTATGGCCTTGGCCTTGCTCGGGGCCTTGGGGCTGTTCGGCCAGGCAGCTTGGGGAACAACAACAACAACAACAACTACATGAGCAAGTTAATCTGTTTCCCAAGCAAACTAATCGCACATATAGCAACGCACTATCGTCACGTTAAAGGAATTAAGTTTGGGAAGTCCGGGACGTTCTGGCAAATTTTTACTAAACTCTGCATGAATAAAGAAACTACATGTTAAATGTCAAAATATTATTTAAAATCAAATTTGCAACATGACAAGACATTAACAATAGTACAAAATACAAATATTGATAAGATATCTATACTATTACAAAATAATTTTCAGGAAAAATGGGGATTGGGCCAGAGTAAACGGATAGAAATAGATAGAATCTCTCAATATTATTATGGCTAGCATGATATCAGATGTTTTTATCAGTAACTTTAAAAAGGGGGGGGGGGAGGGGTTAGAATATATTTGAGTAGATCTAATTAAAAGCTAAATTTTCTCAAAAACTGTTTTGTGGTAATAGTACAATTCTATTTAGCTTTAGATTGATCTCTGATAGTTAGCCCCTTTAATCAGATGGTAGAATTTTGACCTTATTCAAGGTACTGACAGATAATGTAATTTAACTTATGAATTCTCAATCCAACAATATCTTATTGTATTTATTTTATTTTATCCACCACCAAGCTATTTGCTTAAGCAAATGAAGCAAGCTACTACCAGACAATTTTAGTTAACATAGAAATCACCATAAGATATCTAAACACTCGAGCAACTGTAATATTCTCAATCCAACAGCAACTTCTTATTAGCTTTAATTTGGTTCACCACCAAGCAATTTTTTAAAGTTATGATGGAGGTCTCAATAGCTGTGATGTGATGAGAGACTTTGTTAAAGTGTTTTCAACTTCATATGTTTGCCATACTTACAGTACTGTATATTAATTATATAGTCTTACTCATAAGGTATTATACTCATTTATATTGTGTTTTGAGTACTGTTTTGACATTGGCTGTCAAGATATGATGGTCGTAAGCATAGACATAAAGTTGTAAATGTGTTTAATGATCCTGTCCTAGGCTTGTAGTAATCCTGTATCTTTTTTCACAGGTGTCCACAGAAGAGGGTGAGAGGAAGGCCAAGGAACTTAATGTCATGTTTATAGAGACCAGTGCAAAGGCTGGATACAATGTTAAGCAGGTGAGACATCATCCACCCTTTGTTAATAACATCACTGACACTAAAGTCCCATTTTTTATTTAAAACAATGTAAAAATCACTATTTTTTTTTTCTTCTCTCCTTTTTTGCCAGTGAATGTATTTTACATTAGCCATATCCCACCAAGGGGAGGTTAGTATTTAGTTGGTCTGACAGATTTTAGGGTCAACCCATCCACCATCTGAGCTTCTATTTTCTTGAACAATCTTTCGTGGGGGACTTTATTGAATGCCTTACTGAAATGTAGATAAATTATATCATATTCTTTGTCGTTGTCTACTGCTTTGTATACTTGGGAAAAGAAGGTCAATAAATTAGTGAGACAGGACTGCCCTTCGTGAATAAATAAATAGCCTACTCCTTCCATTCACGCATACATTTAGCTACTGCTATACATAGAGCAGTTGGATTTAGTAGCCTATATACCTAGGTAATATCCAGTATTCGAGAATAGATAATTTCTTAGGCATAAAGGCACATCTGGGTACTGTGCCTCCCTCCCCCCATCCTTACCCTTGGACCTTACCACGGACCTGCCAACCCTGTTTGGGGTCACTGACTCACCCCCGATCAATTCCCCACCATGGAAGGTCGGTGTCCTACTCTTTCTCGTGTTTTCCACAGCCAAGCAAAGGAGATTGTTTACAATTTCAATAGGTATTTCTTAAAAGAAAAAACAAAAAGAGGACCCATACTAGATCCCTCACAAGCTGTTGCTCGTACTGCCAAAGCTACCAATACTTTCTACTTTTAGAGAAGTAGAAAATATTGGTAGCTTTGGCAGTACGTACTTTGGCAGTTCTACTTTTACTTTTAGAGAAGTCTGGTGATGGGCTGGTCTATCAGAGTGAGAACTGAGCGATCTCTGCCATACCCATAGCTTACTCGGACTGTTCCTTTAACTTATATATTTTCTAGATCTCCAGTGACGGCGTCTTTTCCGTGGATTGACCTCCCAATCTACCAAGATTGGAAGCCAAAGCGTCACATTTTTCCCTTGCCCCTCAACTTTCTCTTCATAATTGCTGAGGGGCACAGGGCCCTGGGTGGGGCTTTGGTTTCCCGGGCGTTTCCGCACCCTCCTCAGCTCCCCGCCATGGAGTGGCTTCGGTCACCCAGGCTTTATTGTGGTCGGCAGGGAGGGTTCTGTGGGGGCGCTCGGTTATGGCCTTGGAATTGCTCGGGGCCTTGGGGCTGTTCGGCCAGGCAGCTTGGGGAACAACAACAACAACTTTTAGAGAAGTGTCCCATTCATATTATTATAGAAAACAGTGGCTGTTTGTTTACCCTAAACGTGGCAGATGTGCCTTTATCTGATGCCCCAGGCAGACTCCACCCCAGTGGCCTTTATAAATTAGACAGAGTATAGGATTTTTGCGTGAAGATTGAATATTCTTGCGCAAACTTGGAATATTGGGGTATGACGCGAAGTTTGGTGCTCCACTGTATTGTCATTCTGTATTTCAATCCCAAACAAGTAACGTCTTTCTGTATACTGTATTAGTCCCAAACCTACTATGTCTTTCTGTATATTAGTCCCAAACCTACCAAGGCCATCCTTAATCTTTGCTATTTCTCTGTTGATCTTGAATGGCCTTAACACTATCTGGTCCGATGTCTTGTGGGTTATTATTGCTTAATTATTGAGGAGATTGCTTGCTTATGCCACTTTCAAGCAATGTATTTTAGTCTGTCCCCTAGACTAACAAAAATAGCTACCCAGACTCCCTTCAAAATAAATTTGTAAACAAAATTATAGAAACAAGTCTCGTCTAAAGGCTGATTTCTTTTAAGTTACAGGCTTGCTTCCGCTCGCTAAAAAAAAACAAAAAAAATCAATAGGCCTACCTACCTAAATGGGATGAAGCACCTTTTCGCCAAACTCATGGGGTGATGCATCTTAACCCATTAAATCTCAAAACTAATGGGGCTAAGCATGAGGGAGAAGGGGGTCAGAAAAAAAATCCCCTCTTAACCCCTTCTTTACCGATGATGTCTTTTTTATTTGATATCAGCTATATTTAGACGATTTTATGAAGCTTAGGAAGGATATACAGTGTGGTAGCTAAAAGGATGAGTCTGTAGCCTTTTAATTGGTCAACGTCTTTCCTAAACTGAATAAAATTGTCCAATAGTGCCCTGAATAAAATTAAAAAGACGTTGCCGGTACAGAAGGGGTTATACCTAAAACTCCCAACTAGAGGCCACACCAGTTCTTACGCCTCTTACTATCTCCCCCTCCAGCTGTTCCGACGAGTAGCAGCGGCTCTACCCGGCATGGAGTCCAACCCAGACAAGGGCAAGGTCGACAGTATCCTTTTTAAAGAGTTTTACACGGCAGCCATTATGTTTTATCTATACAGGTCTCCTTCACTATATGATGCCCCAATTTACGATATTATTATAGGTTTTTAGGTGTTTGGGTTGGGTTTTGGCTGGTCCGAGAACGCTTCCCCATTTACCTCATTCATTTTAGGGTTTGCTATACGATATTTCTATTATAGATTGGGTTTTCAGGAACATAACCTAATCGTTAATCGAGGGAGACCTGTACTTTATACATAATTTAACTCCTTTTTTTCAGAGATGTTTTATGGATAACTTTTATTGAGTATTAAATTCTCAAACTCTAGGGTCTATAATCTTAAGCTAGGAAAGGGGCTTTCCCCTCACTATACACTTACTTTACAGAAAATTACTGAGAGAAGTGGAGAGTCATAAATTGTGATTGTTTGAAAAAATAAGTGCCCTACTTCTAAATATTGACTCATGGACTACTAATAAATGGACAAAATATAAGGTCAAGTTGAGGGAGGGGGAGAAGGGTATAAAGGGGGGGACGAGTGGAGTATGTGGTATAGGGAGATGCTACTACTTTCTATGTGTCATCCAATTTTGAGACATTTCCCGGCACTGGCATGGTATTTGAAGGGTTCTTTTTACACATTTTTAAATACCGTGCCTTCCGTGAGGCCTATCGCATTTCCTGGGTTAACATTATTCTAGTTTAGCTAATATGTTCGATTGGAGTAGGCTAGATTAGGCGGTGACCATTACCACTGTGTGCCATGTGCCTCTTCAAAACTCGCGGGTGGGTGGGTGTGGCTGTTGTACGATGCCTCCAGCTTTCAAGTGAGACTCATTTACACCACCCGAGCATCATTTGTGCCTCCACAGTGCATAAAATAACAATAAGTATCACTGAATGTAATTTTAAGTGTACTTACAGTGTTATAAGTGCGTAACGTCCAGTGTTAAAGTGCCGGTGAGTGGCAAGCCTCGCGCGCGTCCGTTTCCATGGCCATCTTGCCCCCGGACCATAACTAAGCGCACGGACAAACACACGCTCATCCGACTGCCTGCCACACCTCCCACCCTCACTACCCACTTTCGCTTTCTGTGGTCACTCTCGCTCTCCTCTGTTCACTCTCACCACTTATTGTTGTTGTTACTTATCATATATTTTATTGTGTCCCTATCACTTTTACACATTGTGTTAGGCACTTTTGACATAGAATATATCTTTACACATTGTATTTTTGTACTGTTCACTAACGTTTAGCGTCACTTTATCGCAGTCTTTACACACTCGGTTTTATAAGTTTAGAATATTTTTACAGGCATTGGTGTCCGTCACTGTTATACATATATTTTAGTGTCACTATCACTTACACATTGTGTTTGACACTTTGGACTTGAAATATATATATTTACTATTTGTTTTTTTACACAAAGTCTTCACTCACATTAGTGTCTTTTATCGCAGTCTTTACACACACTGTTTTAGAAGTGTTCAAAGGTGTGATATTCCCTGAAGCACCTTGGTAAACATAGTGCAACATCACAGTCTGGGCATAAGTACCTTGTTTTTGTTCTACTTAGGCTCCTCTGTATCGTGTTCCGGCACACATGACCCCGTCTGTAGGGTTTTTCCTTGTTAGCGGTGGGAGGCACATAGTTCGGGTAGTGACGTTCAATGAGTCTGGCAATCCTCTCTGCTGCTGGGCGTTAATGTGAGGAGCGTTGCTGGGGGCGTGGGCCAGTCATATTCTTGCCCAATAACTCCATTGACAACTCGATGCAGAAATTCTCCATCGTTTCTTGGTGGCCCGTGATTGATGAATGGAGGATGTGATTGATGAGTGGAGGATGTGGCAGTTGTACAGGGTTATATCGAGGAGGTGGAAGAATAGCTACTTCTACCACCTCATCGTCTTTCTTACACACTCGACTGACGAGATGACAGCATCTGACTTGTCCACCAGACGCATGTTGATGTTGTAGTCACAGATAGCCACAGGTTTCTTGACTTGTTCACCTGTTGCATGATCACGATGTCTGGTGTCTTGGAAGGTGAGACGGTGGACAGTTGTGAGGACGTCAACATCCCGGTTATCCATCCAGGACAGCATGAGGACATTGTTGGACTGGCGGTAGATGAAGCTCTTTTCACGCCTAGTTGGTAGCTCGGGCATGAAGGCGCGACTCCTCCTGACGGAGCCACACTCCTGTATTGCGGCTATGCAGGTACTTGGCAAGGGATGGGGTGGTGTACCAGTTGTTGAGGTACATTATGTGGCCCTTGTCGAAGTAATTCTCCAACATGGTGATGAAGACTGCTCCAGAAATCCTGTTTGTCCTCGATTCAACCAGTTCCGTTTTCTTGTCCATGTACAGAATGATGTCCTGTATGTAGCCGGTGCGACAGTCACACATCCGAACAATTTCAGGCCATAGCGATGACGTTTGCTGGGGATGTACTGCCAGATACCGATATTTCCCCTCCACAGGAGCAAACTGTTGTCAATTATGAGCTTCTGATCGGGTCTGAAGGCGGCAGCAAACTTCGTCTTCAGGTACTCATAAGATAGGTCGCATCCTTTTCATCGGGTCCTTCATATGTCTAGGTTGCTCCTAGTTATGTAAGTGACTCGCCAGGTTGTCGATGAAGTGCAGATTCCCCATGATGGCAGTGAATCTGTTTCGACTCATTATTTTTACAAATATGGGGGTGGCAATTAGTGGATCCCAGGCCAGTAATTCCTCAGCGACGACTTCTTTGTCACACCCATCAGGATAACGAGAGCCAGGAACTTGTAGAACTCTGGGACTTTGAGGTCAGTCTACTTTAGGCGGGCAGAGTGGGGTATTTGTTCTTTGCCAGCCATGAAATTATAATTGTACCAGTTTGTCTGGTCAACAATTAGAGACATCAGGTTAGCAGTAAAGAACTGCAGCAAGACGTCAAGTCTTTTAGTCCTGCGTCCTACCTCAGGGATCGTGGGGCCAGCCTCCCTCGCGCCCACAAAGTTGTACACATTGGGCTGATCGGCGGCACCTTCGTCGTCGCTGCCGTCATACATACATAAAATGTTAATACTGAGTGCTCCACACATACGTGCAGTTTCAGTCTCTTGTCCTAATGGTGGCATTCCAGGCAACCCTGTTAAGGGCTGCTTCACTTGTCAAGTTCTTGGATTTGAGATCGGCACGTATAGTCCGATCCCAGGTCTTCCTCGGTCCACCCCTTGGTGCAGCTCCCTCCACAATCACAGACCTGCATTTTTTCACCCAATTTTGCTCATCCATTCTCTCCACATGTCCATACCATCCCAGTCTACTTGTACGCAACACCTCGCTAATTCTCTTTATACCTAAACGTCTCCTCAGCTCAACATTTGTTATTCTATCCTGTAGCCTGGCCCCACATATCCATCTCACCATTCTCATCTCATTACGTTCCATTCTGTTGACATCCTCTACTTTAACAGCCCATGTTTCTGAGGCATACGTCATTGCACTTCTAACACATGAGGCATACACCTTTCCTTTCAGGGGGAGAGGCATTCTTTTCATGGTCAGGATTGGCAGCAGTTCTCTGAACTTCCCCCAGCCACATCTAATTCTAGCGACAGTGGCAGCCTCGGCCCCACCACCGGCAGAGATGGTATCTCCTAGGTAACACCAGGGTGGCAGGAGGTTGTCCTGCCTCTTGACCTTGACTTTAATCATGATCGAAATCTTGATCTCGAACTAGAGGTAGAGCCAGTGCTGGGGCGTCATATGAGGGTCACCTTGGATGTCCGGTCGCGGGTGGCACGCTCACAGGAAAGTATACACCCACGTCGTTAGCTAGCAGGGCATCGTGGTCGATTGGGGCGTTGTGGCGACGAAGGTGGTGATGGGGTGTCGGGGCGACGAGAGGCGTCGGGGCTGCAGGAGGTCCCAGGCTGTGTCAACAAAGAAGTCCTGATGGGGGAGCAAGGCTGTGAACCAAGGGGTGATGGTGGAGAGTAGCGAGGCGGTGAAAGCGATCAGTCATCGCACGCTGTTAAGGGTGGGGCGGAAAACGGGCGGCGTGGGTGAACAAGTGGGGGAGCTCTTTCCTCCACAGACTCTTTGTCATCTGTGTCAGACAATGGCTGTGCTGCTAGTATAGCCGTGCCAAAGGCCGGTTCTTCCAAAATTACAGGCTCACTATCGATCGCCTGGACAAAATATTGACACCTAAATAACACGAAAGGTCTTAATATTGACACGGAAATAGGGCAAAAGGTCTTAAAATAATGTTCTCAAAAGCTGAAAACTAATGAGGCTAAGCATGAGGGAGAAAGGGATCTAGAAAAATTACCCATCTCCCCTTAATAATATACTTGATATTTCTGTAAAATGTTAGCCAGACCAAATAATTGTAGACTCATTAAAATATATAATTGAAGCTATCTATCTATCTATCTATATACTCAGGCCCAATCCCCACTTTTCCTTTTTTTTTGGAGGGGGGGGGGGGGACTCAAGACAGAGATAATTAAAGCTAAAGTAAAATTATGGTCTTTGCTTATTAAATGTAAGGAACTCGGATCTTATACCCAAAACACTATAAACAATAGTTTATTTTTATTTTGTTTTAATAAGCTCTGATTATTTTAATAGGTTTGATTACACATTTCATGGTTTAGCGTGTATTGTGCCCTTTAATAAGTTCTACTAACCATTAAATGTTTTGGGGGTTTGTTTATTAATACTGTATTGTTATAAATGTGCACTGACCCTAGAGATGCCGCCAATACTAACCTGCACAGCTTGGTGGTATGGGGCTACTGTTTGACTAAGCTTTATTCTATAATATATAGAATTTTATATTCTTTTATATCCATATTTAGAATTAGGAAATTGTTTTAAATTTCTGTTTGAACTTGGAAGAAAAGTATCCTCTCTTTCCTATCCCAGACTTATGGAAATGCGCAACTTTCCATTTACCTTTGGCATCCAGTCTGGACTTTACTTCTACATGAAGGACTGTGTTTAAAGTAGTGTAATGTATGAACAATAATGTTTAGTCTGGAGATTTACCACCAAAATATATGTCCCGACACTCGATATCTAGTTCGGGCTATCACCGTGGTCTGTCTGACAGAGGTAAAGTTCTGGAGGACTGAAATGTTTCACACTTCTGATTAGGATATTGCACCAATTATTCTGAAAGAGTGGGGGTTTTACCATATAGCTAGTATAACCTAATTAGAGTGTGTATTAAAAGTGGATAATATTTTTGTCCTTATTCCTACAGTGTGTATCAGTACTTGACTTGCATTCTTTCCTAATGTTAAGAGAGTGTGGTGACAAGTGTGCACATTATTACAGTATTGTAGTGGTGTGTGGTGGTAGAGGTGAATGTGAGGCATGATGTGGTGATGGTAGCAGGGGGGGGGATTGTTTGAGGTCTGTGGTGTGGTATAGTGAGCATGATGTGGTGGTACTTGAAGAGTGTACTGTAGTTTGTTTCACCATAAGTTGCGGTTCATAAAATGGTTCGTAAAGTGAGGGCATTGGATACATAATTATTTTCACATTAATTAAAATACCATAGGAAAAGAGAAATGACAATATGAGGATCTTTTCAAAATATTAAGATCCTATTAATCCCTTCAGTGCGATGACCCCTTTTTTGCTATTTATTTTGGTTAACATCAGACAATTTCATGCAGATTATGAAGGACCTATGTTATTCAGATTGTTTAATGATTTAGTATTTACCCCTTCCAGTCCTAGTGGTAGGTTATAAGCTAAAGAAAATTGTGTAATAGTAACCAGAATAAGACAAAATTAATTATCTTGCAGAAGGGGTTAAGAAAAGTGATGTTATCATTTGAAACTAGAACTGCTGGCCCACCTGTGTCGGGTACGGGGGAAGGCTAGGGATGTTATCTTCACTGTACCTGCCAAATTTATTTTGATATCAACATAACATAAACAAAAAATGTGTGCCAAAAATAGAATACCAACCCAACTTATGGTGAATGGTTCTAAGGAATGACTGTTAACCTTATTCATTTTTTATAACAATTAGAGCATTGAAAATATTTATTAGAGACAAGTGTTTTGGGCCATTATCATAACAGGTGAGCTTAGATCATTATTTCTTTAAACTTTATAGGTTATCTAATTTCAGACAGACAGGAATGTTTCAGAAGATATGTTTATGTCCAGTTAAGTCCTTGTAACAAGGGCACACCCTAGCCCTGTCAATCAAGGGAGTGCAGAGCGTTAATTACTGCATCAGTGCGTTATAGATCATAGTGTAATGCTTTGAATTGATCAGTGTATTTCTGATAGTAGTTGTTGATGCCAATGCAGTAGTGTGTTTTCTTCTTTCTAACCCAAGATTTTACTTTCGCAGTATACATAGAGGAATTCTTTAGCATCATCTTCTGGCTGAATTTTTAGCCAAATATGAATCTATGATATATTTAATTACTCGTCTGCTCCTATCTATCCTTAACTGTTCAAGAATTGTATCCTATATTTGGTATATATTGAAGATACCCTATTGTGTATGCTTAAGCTGCGAGGAAAACTTGAAGACGGTAAGAAATTTTGAATATTTTTGTTACTTTTGCAGCAGAATTTGGCATATCCCCACCACAACAAAATTTAAATGATCCATGTGGGTTGTATTTTATTAATTTTCAGTATACCTATTACTGTCAGTTTGGTAATAAGTATTAACCCTTTCAGTACTGGTGACACCATTTTTAGTTTTGTTCAGCTATGCAGTATTTAGAAGATTTTATGAAGCTTGGGAGGGATATACAGTACAATAGCTAGAAGGATTACAGTAGGATACAGTAGCTTTTAAATTGGTAGACGCCCTTCCTAAGCTGAATAAAATTGTCTACCCACACTTGCCAGAATATATTGAAAAAGATGTCACCAGTACTGAATGGGTAAATATATCTCAAAATATTTCTGCATCTATGCCCCCCAGTAAATTTAGAACAAGCAAGGTACTATGTGGCCAATCTGTAACCGGGATTTGTGAATGCTACTGCAAGAATATTACAGTACTCTCAAGCAACACACCCCTATACAAGGTAAGTCTATAGCATGGAAAATTATGTATTATAGCATCTCATTTTATTATTGTATAGGGTATGGTCGTGGGAAGGATTATCGTAGTATTTTGTGGATAAATACGAGACTGATAATCTAGTTTATTTATTTCACTCCCAACAAAATTTATTAATGCAAGTGATCCAACCGGGATTTGAACCTGGGTTACCACATACAGATCTTAAACACTCAAACCATTACACCATCAAGACAGATAATTAACTACTGAAGCTTACTAGTATGGCAATCATGCCCAGTTCTCTCCGAGTTTTGTCTCTATATAGTTTGTCCATAAGTATAGCATAATTCCTTACTGCGACTGTACATTAAAAGTATATGTGGGCAGTGCACATTTGATTCTTAGTGTCTGGTTTTATTTTAAGCAATATGGTGTATGTTTTAGTATACCGTCATGCTGTTATATGTGGAAAATATTTGGTTAGCTTTTCAGTTTGATATACCAAAGTGGTCGGGTAAATGTGGAAAGCAATTTGTTATTTGTCTTAATGTTTTGTGGTTTTAGTATGTCTGGGATTTTTTTTTTAAAGAGACAATTATATGGAGGAAAGAAAAACAGACAAAACAAAATACAATAGGATATAGAATGAATCCAAAGCACAGTTTTACTTCTATGTTCCCGGTACCAACAGTTATATATCCTTTATTAAATGCAGACATTTTGAATTAAAACTATAACTTGTATCAACTTGATCTTATTTATGATTAAATTATTTAATAAATAAGCCATACCCAACAAGCGAACCTAACCTTTTGACTCCTGAAAAATTAATCCTAAGCTATATTTGTTTTAATTTATTCATTCAACAATCAGTAATGGGCCATAATTAAGAGAAATGCAGATGTTTTTAAATTTAATTTGTGGAATACAGTTTTAGCCTTTTGACTTGGAGAAGTTTGTCCTAAGTTTCATAAAATTATTTAGATTTTTTTTCCTAAGTTTCATAAAATCATTTAGAAAGAATAAAATAAAAGTATATTCAAAGTGCTTTATTAGCTATTGAAAGATATAAAATATAACCGTATTCTCATTAAGTTTCATCCTATCATTGTGCATATAGTTTGGATTATATATATTTTGAAAAATAAATGTAGCATTAACAGATATTTGCCTGCACTAGTGTTAAGGTGGTGTCACATGCGCATGTTTTCCGTCAATTTTTACAAGCAATTATAGTCTGGGGGCTTGAAAATAAAAGTTCCATAAGAATTAAACTACCTAACATTATCTACCTTCAATCTAGTGTCTGATTCCAATGCGAAACAGCCTCAAAATAGAACAAAAAATAACTTGCTCCTCGAAAATTGCCGGAAAATACGGTTGTGTGATCCTCCTAGCATGACATAAAGCCACACCCCTGACTGATAAACTAACCCTGCTCTAACCCTAATCACCAACACCAATATGCATGACCGTAATATCACATTATATATAGATTACATTCCATTATTTTGACCTCCAGCCGATTATGTGCAGTACTTTTAGTGGGTAGAGATTGGACGACTTTACATTTTGCTATTTTAGCGTGGGGGATGATTGATGCATACTTATATAATTATTTTGTCATTATCTTATTGATTCATTATATTAGTTGTACTGTATGTATTATACATACCGTACCGGTGTGTGTGTGTGTGTGTGTGTGTATATATATATATATATATATAAATATATATATATACTGTATATATATATATATACTGTATATATATATATACAGTATATATATATATATATATATATATATATATATATATATATATATATATATATATATACAGTGATCACTCCCATAATCGAACTATATGGGCCATGGCCAGTTCGGTCACAGGAAGTATCCGGATACACAGAGTTAATTATTTATTTGTCATTATTATTAGGTTATTAGTCCTTTAACTATTTATTTGTCTCTATTATTATATTGGCAACATACCTTCATACCAGGGGTCATAAATATATCAAAATAAGTCCTGTGGGACTATGAAATAGCTATTATTGAACAAGAAAAATATTCTGTTCATCCCTCTACTGGAACATCAATGACCATACAATCGTGTCGCCGTCGGCAGTGTGCAGTACTGCCAATACGTATAGCGACTTCCGCTAGATCTAGAGACCTTTACTTCGATCTAACAGCAATGATTTACACTAGCTGTTTGTATTTAAACTTTTGTTTTTAAATTTCAGAACAATTTTGAAGTGATATATGGATTTTGCCAATTCATATTTCTAGTGGTATTCATCATGTCTTACATCTAACAATATATGCTAGCGGATTTAACTTCAATTGGTAACCCTCACGCTCGAGTCGGCTCGAAGAAAACCTATAATGGTGGCACTTTAGTAAACCGGTGGTAAACAAAACCGCATGCGTATCGGTTTGGTCAAGATTACTCAGTTTATATAAGTTTATTATGAAATATAATTTAGTATTATGGTAATTTGGCTACCTACTACAGTATTATGTTTATAAGATATAATAAGTAATGATAAGTAAATTATTGTATGCCGGCGATTTCGGTCACTCAGAATCTTGGCGCTTCAAATCGAAATGCTTTGAAAGTCATGAACAACAACTACTTTATTTATTTATATATCCCATGGCCTGTTCGGTTATTGGCGAGGTTCGGATAATGACAGATCGGATATGGGAGTGATTACTGTATATATATACACACACACACAGAGTATATTTCTTTATTTATTATTTATTTAATTTATTTGTTTGTTTATTTTTATATTTTATTTTCTAGCCATTATAATCAGTTAGAAAATTTTGGGAAATTTATATTTATGTGGACAATTGAAGTTAATCTTCAGGTTAATCTAAAATTTCATACAGTAGTTTGTATGATCTTTTATGTTGAGTCCCCGAAATTGCATCGTCGTGATCAGTTGTCCGATCCCTGCTCACTAAAAGAAAGCTACTTTTGATTGTTTTTGTTTTGTTGGCCTGTGTTTTTTCCTTAATGTTGGGTTCCTTAGTGACCGAGGTGGTGCTGCGGGATTCCGACAATACCACAGATATCGGCAGAACGGCGGACGGCGGATGTGCTTGCTAGAGAAACGTGAATTGTGTGAAGTAGAGAGCAAGGGGTAATATAATAAGAGATTAGGTGAGGTAGATCAATGGGGAAGAGGAAGAGATGTGGAAAAAGAATAAACAGGCAATACTGTAATGTATAAAGGATTTTGGGGATATAAACTTAATATAATAAGAGATTAGGTGAGGTAGATCAATTGGGGAAGATGAACAATGCTGAAAAGGAATAAACGGGGAGTAATGTATAAAGGAATTAGGGAATATAAAGGGGTAATATAATAAGAGATTAGGTGAGGTAGGTTAATGGGGAAGATGAAGAATACAGAAAAGGAATTATCAGGCAATAATACATAGTATAAAGGATTTGGGGGATACGATAAGAGATTAGGTGAGGGAGATTAATGGGGAAGATGAAGAATACTGGAAAGTAATTAACAGGCAATATTTTATAAAGGAATTTGGGGATCTACAGTAAAAGTACACTGCAATTGAAATATGAACTATAAAGGTTCTATATTATTGTTACATTTCCATCCTCCATACTTTAATAATCAGGAGACATTTTGATCTGTCCTCACATCCAATTTTCTACCAAGATCTTCACTCTGATTCTTTGTTTTTTCTTATGACCCTTTAAGTTTCTATCTATATTATAATTTGGCTCACATCTTTATACTATTGAACAATATTTTAGCTCACAACTGCAGTCATTTTCAGCAACTTTCAATATTGTATTATACTGTACAATGAAATATCTCTTTCGGATTAGTTGGGAATTAATTTTGTGTAAATGAGTGAAAAGTGTAAAACTTTGAAATTCCAAATGTGATTTCACTCAAATGAGTAAGTTTAAATCCAAACTGGATACACAGTTTAACCTTGGGTTCTTCCTAAATGTGTGGAATCCGAAAGAATGAGATTGTATTGTAGCATAGCACCTTCCTACAATAATTCGTCCTTTCACCACTTCTGTACACAGTGATTTGCTTCTTCATCCGTCACAACTCTTCCGTCCATACTCTTTAATATCCTTTCTGTCAGATTATGTACATTCAGACTTCAATCAATCTTAAAAAAGCACCCCCAAGACACCCCTTCGAGATAAATTTGTACTGTTGTGGCCAAAGGCCGGTTCTTTCTAAATTTCAGGCTCTCTCACTCACCTAAATGGCATGAAAGGTCTTAATATTGACAAAAAAATGCGGGGAAAGGTCTTATTAATCGCCAAACTGATGGGGGGAACGTCTTAAAATCTCAAAACTAATGGGGATAAACATGAGGGAGAAGGGGGTCTAGAAAAACCAAAAGCCTTCCCTTAATCCCTTAGCAGCTGCTTTCTTGATACTTATTGGGTAAATATTAAATTATACCTCCTTGTATCCTATTAGTGCCAAGTTTTCGTAATTGACAATATGTCTTGTGAGATCGAACAGACTATAATATCTAGAATCATCTGAAGTTTAAGGATGCTTTGTACATTATTTACTTGTCTTCTACACTCTTCTCTTTACATTGTTCATTCTTTCATTCCCCTCATTTTACATCTCTGCTTATTCTTCAGTTATTCATGGCATTTATTTAGGTATATCCTCACTCTTGTCCATCTTGTTTATGCTGTTATTGTTTACATTCAAGACAGCCGTAAATATTCACAATAGGACCTTCAAGTATTTGTAATTCTATCTGTAATCTCAATTTTTTATTTCTTAAAATAGTAAGATGTTTTTTGTCAATGTATTGTCTTTTGCAGCTTAACAATAGATTCTCTTTAATATTCTCGGTTGTTTTATTAATTCAAAAGTACTTATGTTTGGTTTATTTCAGTTTATTTGGTCAAAGTAAAACAAAATTTCAACTTAATTTCCACAACTGTTGTATATCCTCTTGTACCAAGTGCACTTAACCCCTTCTGTACTGACGATGTCTTTTACATTTTATTCTAGCTATATTTAGACAATTTTGTGCAGTTTAAGAAGGATCTGAGTAGTAAAACGGGATAAGTGAGATAGTTCGAAGCCTGTTAATAGCTGGAGGCCCTTTTTAAACTGAATACAATAGTTTAACAGTAGCCAGAATAAAGTTAAAAGGACGGCACTGGTACTGATAGAGTTAATTCAGTTTTATTTATTGTTAGGGAATTGGAATAGTCAAAATTATCTTTGTGTAGGTATAGATATATGTCGGATATGAATATGTTTTAATTGATAATTTTACATATTCATATGTATACATATACTGTATATTAGTTCATAACAAATGCATACCTTTTTTTAAATAATTGTGGAAAACAGGTGTACAGTATTTGTTTATATTCCTGTAAGTTGTTTGTGTTGTGTCTCTGGGTTTGTCACAATAGATGTCCATTGTTGGGGATAAGGTCCATATTACTATAGTCCGTTCATTCTAGGTTGTGCAGAAATTGTAACCTTAACCTCTGTAACTCAAAAAGGGCTTGAGCAAATGAGCTGTCAATTTATACATATATTCCCTTGCCAAGTCTTCCTATTTGGTAGAAAAGTTAGCTTGATTACTGGAGTCCTTTTTGAGTTATGAGAGGTTAAGGGTTACGATTTCTGCCCAACCTAGAATGAATGGACTATAGACCACCCCCATTATTGTCGTTGGTAATTGCCATAGTTTTGTTGTAATTGCTATGAGAGTACAGTACTGTAATTATGTTCCAGGGGGCAGGGGGCTAGGAATCCTCCTCCCCTTGTAAAATTCACCTACTAGACGAGACAGAGAAAGGGGCGAAGGAACACAAAAGTGGTCCCGGACCCTAAGAATTGGAACTTAAAAGGTTGTTTCTGTTCGGGCTCTGTCTCTAGTCGGCCACCCCCAGCTATGGGGTATGTGCCTGAGTATATACATACATACATACATACTTTTCACTGCGATTACAAAAAATAGCGTATTATATTTACTGGCTAGGGATGTGATAAAACTTTAGTAATTACCACCAACAATGATAGGGATTGTTAATGAATGCGGCCCTGAGTGTCAGGCCTGCCAGGCCTGACACATTCATCATGGCCCATTCATAGTGCCAGCTCTGGGTGTTTTCTTATGCTGATAAATAGACCGAACAGTTAATCAATTTGTTAGGCAATATGTTTCCTCAAAGTTTGACTTAAATGTACTTGTTAGGGGGGAGGGATATAAACATCACAAATTATTTGTTATGCCAATGTCAGCTATATTTGCACTTTCTAAAGTATCTTACTAGACTTACATCCACTAATAATAACCACCTTTCTTTCTTTTGGAGTAACTTTTATTAGAGCAAGCAATCACCCACTGCTAAGGCTTTTCTGATGCGGCCCACATTATCTTAACGCAGCCCTTCACGCCTTACAGTCCGCCCAGGTTTACTGTATAAAGAGTCCCTCGGGTCGTTGTGTAGGGTTTGGTGCTTCAATTACTATATTTATATGTCCTAGATACCAAATATAATGTGTACCGGAACGTAGTTGTTTCATTACTGCCGTCTGTGCATGTGGCCTTAGTCATTGTCCAGAATTTTTAGTTTTTGACAAACTAATCGCCACCTGATACCAACAACTTCACTTTTAAGATGTTTTAGATTGATGTGCTGGGTGTAAAATGATCCTTATTTGGCAAAAAAAAAATAATATATACTACAGTATAAAATAAATTGTTTGTATTATATTACTGTACACATATTATTCTTTAAACTTTGTTGGCATTGGGTAATGCTTTGAATTCTGGATCTTGAACATGTGCGTCTATGATTATGGCCAAGTTTGTGTACTTGTGTGTGTTTATATATATTTGACACCTATCTTGTGATAGTCCATGTAAGCAACAGTAGAACATTTATACCTTTTTAAATTTGATTTTTGTCTCCTTTTTTTTCACTTAGCAATAGCTGTTTATCAGAATCGTATTATTAGATCGGTTGAATATAAAAATTAATCTCCCAGGATTTTGATAAATGTAAATTTGGGTCTCAACCTCATTTTATATAAAGAAAAGGAGCCAACAATTTTGATAGAGATAAGAAGTACTGTATGTCACCTTGAATATCTATTTTTCTTTGTAAAATGATGATAATAATACACAGTGTATATGAGAAAGCAGTAGGCACATGTATAGTAGTCAGCCATTATATTTATGCAGCCATATGAATCTCTACCGAGCCAAAACAAGATTTTTTTAAATCCCAGATACTGAAGTTAGCTTACAAAGTTCAAAGATTCCAATGAGTGTATAATTTGTATGGCTCATGTCTGTACATCCCGTCAAGATGTCACTAAGGAACCCGGCTTGTGAAGAGTGCGAAGTGGAACGTCTGGTAAGGTGAAGCAAGTGGTTACCTCCTGTCAACAGCTTAGCCTACACCCTGCATGGCCCCCTCCCCCTGCTCCTACCTTTATATTTGCACCCTGGTCTTGATACACTCAGTGGAAGGTAAGGCTCTTAACAGTTTTTATGGTATTCATAGACATTTTAACTGTTTTAACCCCTACTGTACCAGCGACGTCTATTTCATTTGATTTTGGCTATATTTAGACTATTTTGTGCAGTTTAACCCTCTCCGACATATGACGCAATTTTGAGCCTATTGGGGATACTTTAAAACCTTTGTTACCATCAGGGGTATTTAGAAACCTTTAGTTTAGTTACTTCAACCTCTTCAGTTGTCTTTGAGTTAGCTGTGGGCAGAAAACTAATTTTGGACAGGTAATTATAAGAGTGAGAGAACTCTATTTCTTATTGCTAATCTGGTAACCTCTGCGTCATAAATGCGTGAAAGGGTTAAGAAGGTTCTGTGGTAGTAAAAAGGGTTAAGTGAGATAGTTCGAAGCCTGTTAATTGCTGGAGACCCTTTTTAATCTGAATTTAATTATCTAATTGCAGCCAGAATACAGGTAAAAGGACAACATCGGGACTGAACGGGTTAAGATTGATTATATTCCTATGTTTATATTAAATTCCTTGTAATAGCTATGTTTCATCAGAGTAGTAAGTTATGATATGGAGTATGTTTAATGCTATAAACCATGTTGAGTGCATGTCCTTATAAAACTAAGGCTTTGGTCACACCAAGGCAAGATTATCAAGAACCATAGCAGCAACAGTCATCATTGTAGACAGCTAATTTCATTAAGATAAATCCTCCCTGATATTGTTTGGCCACTTGACTGAATGATGTGGCTAAACTGACCCAATTTAAACTTCAACTAGAAGGTACAAGATTGAGTCAAAACAACCTTTAGAACTTGTTTTAACCCATAGCAAATATTATGCTTATGTTTGATATACAGCATAGTTAGTTAGTTATGTAGAGCAGATTAACCAGACCACTGAGCTCCATACGGAACTCTCATAGGTCTGGCTATACAGCATAGTAAACTATAACTAATGTTAAACCATAAATTTAAAAAATGTTTAGATGAGAAGTTGTTCATGTTTTGTATAAAGATTTTTTTTAAATTACTGTACTGTACTGTTACAACCATAAAATATATGAAAGTTGACAACTTAACTAAAATGCATGCTGAACATAGCAAACTAAACATTAACTAAGTCTCAACACAAAAATTGCAAAATAGAATCAATATGTGAAAAATCACAATTTGTTTAATACAAAAATAATACACCTCTCCTATCCCTATCATAGAAATGATCTCCACCGACCTCAGTGCTCTCGTCAAAATTACAGGAGAAATTCAGCTGTGTGGATCATAGAGAGGCACTGTGTACTTAGAGCAATGATTTACTGAAAAAACATGTAACTACTACGTTAATAGCAAAGGTAGATTAACCCTCGCGCCTTTAAATTTTCTCGCGAGTGCTGGATCCGGGTGAATCATTGAATTCTCAGGATTTTGGTGAGCTTATAAATACGCCAACAAAATTGCCTAACCTAGGTTGTTGTTGTTGTTGTTGTTCCCTAAGCTGCCTGGCCGAACAGCCCCGAGTCCCTGAGGAAGGCCATGGCCACGATCGGGCTTTCCCACAGAGCTCTCATTGAGTGTAGGTTGTGTTGTTGGCGTAAGTGGTTGTGTGAAATGCAGTCTTCTATGATGTGTTTAATGGTATGGGGTGCTGTGTTACATCCCGGGCAGGCGTCGACAACGGAGTCATCCAGTCTCTTCTGATAGCTCAGGAGAGCTGGATGGTGTCCGCATCTCAGCCTGGCCAGGTGGACTCTGTCCTCGCGAGGGAGGGAGGATTCGGAAGGATGGATTTCGGGAGGTCGTGCATGCAGCTGCGTGTTGTCTGTGAGTGAGTGGATGGATTGGCGAGAGATATGAGTATGGATGTGCTTCTGGAAGTTGGTTCGGGGTGAGCAGGGAGGGAGAGAGGACAATAATTGTGTGTGATACCGTGTGCTGGGTGTTGTTTTGATATTTCTTGGTGTCTGTGGGTGTGTTGCCATGTAGTTTAGTGGGTGGTCTTGGTTCGTGGAGGCTGCTGCCAGGAATTGAGTGCCTCTCATGTCCAGATGGTCTTTGACTTTGAGGATTTTTGTTTCTTGATGTAGATGATCTGTGGGTAGTAGCTGTGCAGCCTGTAATGATCTTCAGGGCTTTGTTTTGAATAGTCTGTAAGGTCTTATGATGTGTTTCAGCTAGGTTAGAAGCCCAGGCTGGGCTTGCATATTCCATTACTGATCTTATGTATTGTTTATATACTGTGGTGGTAGTTTCTTTGTTGTGTCCAAATTTTGTGTGAGCAAGTGACCTGAGGGCGTTAAGTCTGGGTGTCGGTTTCTTTTTAATGTTTGTGGTGTGCTGTTTGAATGTCATATGAGTATCATATGTTACTCCTAGGATTTTGGGTGTGTGTGTATGTGTTAGGGGTGTGTTGTTTATGGTGAGTTGAGGGATGTATTCGTGTTCACCTGTCCAGCTTGTGAGCAGGGTTGCGGTTGATTTGGCTGGGGCTAGATTAAGTCTGTTTGTAGTGCACCAGCCATGTAGTGTGTTGAGATAGGGTTGAAGGAGATCTGTTGCTCTTCTTGGGTCATGGTGTGTGCATGTGAGTGTTATGTCATCTGTAGGAGGCTAAGTTAATTTGGGGAGTATTGGGTGTAGTTACATGTACTGTATATCGTGCATGTACAGATTGAAGAGTGCGGGCGATAGGACGGATCCTTGTGGGACTCCGTTTGGAAAGTTTCTGATTTTAGATGACTGACCGGCAAAAGATACGTGTGCACATCTGCCTGCTAGGAAGTTGGCCAGCCACCTTTTTGTGTTGTTGTGCATGTTTGTGTTGTAGATTTTGTTTGTTAGGTTGTGGCGTGGGATGGCATCGAAGGCTTTACTAATGTCGAGTGTGGCTAATAGTATATAACCTAGGTTATATATAGTGTTCTTGCGATGGGTGAAAAATAGAAGTCTAGACCAAGTGATTAAGTTTTTATGATGAAAATAAGTAGGTCAGTATGGCGGTCGATAGCCTAGGAATCGGTGTTTACCTCCTGGTTTTCGTCATATATAGATACTGTACTCATATTTCTGCAAATATATGGCCTAACCAAGTTTATATACATACCAGAGGCAGATATCGGTGTTGTCTTGCGATGGGTGAAGACTAGAACACTGTACATTGAGCGGTTATTGCGTGATGTGGGAAATATATCCGAGTGTTTGCGGGAAATACCGAGCGTCATCCGAATGTGGCCAGGAGGTTTCGGCGGCTACGGCTACGGTCTGTTTTTATTTGTTCAACAATTTATTATTGATTATTCATTATGGATTATGTATTATGTAATAATATTGATTCTATTGATTATAGATTTATTTCACTATTCTAATGATATGCAGTTCGGTTTCATGCCAGGATATGACACAATCAACGCTATCTTCATCGTCAGGCAGCTGTACGAAGGTTATCTACTTAAAGATAGGGATCTGTATCTTCTGTTTGTAGACTTGGAGAAGGCCTTTGATAGGGTGGTCAGAGAAGCTGTGCAGTAGGCTATGAGAAAACATATACAGTATATATATACAGTAGTACAGTACATACCGGATATATACACAAATGTAACCCATCCGACTTGACTGTCCTCTTACGCTCCGTATCCTCGGAATCGGCACATGTCGGGTGTTATGGCCTTAATTTCTTAATAGCTAAGCAATGGTAATAGGTAGAAAGATAAGCTTAATTGGAAAATGAAGTACTGTACATACTGTTATCTTCATCCTGGTGTTGACCGGACATCGCTATGTCGTCGGGTTGTTATGTTACGCGGTTGTGAATATTACGCACGCGGAAGTATAAGAAGACAACCGAGTTCCGCGGTGAAAGTTCGGTGTGGGATATAAGAGGTTAAAGTCTGAGTGCTCCACACTAAGCGCGGTTCCGGTCTCGCGTCCTAATGGCGGCGCTCCAGGCAGCCCTTTTAAGAGCTGCCTCACTTGTCAGGTTCTTTGGTTTAAGATCAGACTGCAAAGTCCGATCCCACGTCTTTCTTGGTCCACCCCTTGGTACAGCTCCCTCCACATTCATGGACTTACAGCTTTTCACCCAGCCTTGTTCATCCATCCTCTCTACATGTCCAAACCATCCAAACCTGCTAGTACGCATCTCATCACTGATACTCTTGATACCTAACCTTCTTCTTAGCTCTTCACTTGATATCCTATCTTGCAGTTTGGCACCACACATCCATCTCACCATTCTCATCTCATTGTGTTCCATTCTGTTGATATCATCCGCTTTAACAGGCTACGTTTCTGAACATATGTCATTGCGTTTCTAACGCATGAAGCGTACACTTTTCCCTTCAAGAGGAGAGGGAGGTTTCTCATGGTGATTAGTGGCAAAAATTCTCTAAGCTTTCCCCAGCCACATCATATTCTGGCGATAGTGGCGCCCTCGGCCCCACCACCGGCAGAGATGGTATCTCCTAAGTAGCAAAACTTGTCCAGCATCTCCAGTGCCTCATTACATACATACATACATGAAATTTTAAGACTGAGTGTTCCACACATAAGTGCAGTTTCAGTCTCTTGTCCTAATGGCGGCGTTCCAGGCAACCCTGTTAACCCGGGAACTGCGGGAAGACTCTTTAAGAGTAAGGCTATTAAAAAATCCATTTAAAACACTCCAAAAAAAATTGTTATTGCCCCTGGGCCATGCCAAATATCACTCCTCCACCTCCCCTCCTTCCCCACTTTCCTCACCTCCTTCAGTTATCACCTATTTTCCCTGTTATTCCCTTATTCTGTGGACTATTTTCGTGCTAACATTAGCGAGTTGCAAGCAGGGCATTGTCATCACTGTTAGCAAGCGAGTGCAAGAGAGAGAGAGAGAGAGAGAGAGAGAGAGTATCGATCGACAGTCTCTCTCCAGACGTGGGGAAAAGTGGTGGGAAGGGAGGTTGCCTCAGCCATACATTATGTAACTCCCGGCCTGTATCGCCGATTTTGACCATCCAAACGCTGTTTCCACTTGTTTTATTGTTGTAACAGGTTAATACCTTTATAATCAACCTATAATAGGCGCATATGGATAAGTATTAATGCTATTTATGGTAAAATAACGATGTTAGTGATAGGAACAACTCAAATACGTCAGCACAGGAGTGTGGTGTCTCATACCCCCACGCGCAGCCGAGAGGTTAAGGGCTGCTTCACTTGTCAAGTTCTTGGATTTGAGATCGGCACGTATAGTCCGATCCCAGGTCTTCCTCAGTCCACCCCTTGGTGCAGCTCCCTCCACAATCACAGACCTGCATTTTTTCACCCAATTTTGTTCATCCATTCTCTCCACATGTCCATACCATCCCAGTCTACTTGTACGCATCACCTCGCTAATACTCTTTATACCTAAACGTCTCCTCAGCTCAACATTTGTTGTTCTATCCTGTAGCCTGGCCCCACACATCCATCTCACCATTCTCATATCATTACGCTCCATTCTGTTGACATCCTCTACTTTAACAGCCCATGTTTCTGAGGCATACGTCATTGCACTTCTAACACATGAGGCATACACCTTTCCCTTCAGGGGGAGAGGCATTCTTTTCATGGTCAGGATTGGCATCAATTCTCTGAACTTCCCCCAGCCACACCTAATTCTAGCAACAGTGGCAGCCTCGGCCCCACCACCGGCAGAGATGGTATCTCCTAGGTAACAAAACTTGTTCACCAGCTCCAAAGACTCATTTCCAAAATTCACAGCCACAGGATCATCACTTAACACAAGCTCGCCTTTGCACACTACGCACTCAAATTGTTCTATTTCTGACTTATCCTTCGGCATATATATATCCTTTATTCTATTACAGCGCTTACTCCCATGGTGTACCCAACATCGACACATGCTACATTGAATTGAGTTAACGCCCATTCCCTTTCCACAAACTGCACATGGGTATGCACCGCTCTTTTTCCACATTGCCTCGTCTCAATCTACAATGCATAACCTTGGTTTTGTTAATATTGACTCTTAAACCCTTGCTCGCCATGCCCTCTCTCCACTCTCTGAATTTGGCCTCAGCATCTTGCATACTGTCAGCTATTAGGACTAAATCGTCTGCATAAAACAGTTCCAACGGGAGTCCGCCTCTAGACAGTGCCTCCAAGTCCATAATAAAGAGGAGGGGGCTTAACACTGAGCCCTGATGGACTCCAACACGGACTGCGAACTCATTACTCAGTACACCCTTCACCCTCACCGCACTTCGCGAATCCTCATACATCTTCATTGCCAAAGTTAACACTCGAGCCGGTCATTGAATACAAGCTCACCTTTGCATACTATGCATACAAATTTCTCAATTTCGGACTTCTTCCTTGGTAGAGGTCCCTTTATTTTAGTGCAGCGCTTCTTCCCGTGATGTACCCAGCTGCGGCAGACACTACACTGTATTGAGTTTGCACCCACCCCTTTTCTGCATACTGCGTACTGCATACTGCATACTACAGTACATGGGTATGTCCCACTTTTTTCTACCATCCAATCTCAGGGTTAATGAGATATTGTATATGCATTAATATTTATGTAGCAGAAACAGGGGTGTAAGGAGAGCATAAGGATGCAATTGTACTGTAATATTTAATTTCTTACAGTAGAACCTCTGGAAAAAGGCAAACTATGCCTGTGTATCCAGCTCAGTACCAGTACTTACACTGCTGCGGTCGTTTACGGTGTTGGCGGCGGCGGTAGCAGAATGAATTACATAACCTGTCTCGGGGAGTAAATCTTATACAAATTCTTGCTGCTCACCTAAGGGTGAAGCAGGTTGAGGGATGGATTAGCCACCCAATGCTGTTCAAAAGAAAAACAAATGGTGCTATAGAAAAACAGAGAGGGCCTCGGAGTTGAGTGGATAATCTTGTAAGTCCTTGAATCAACTGGCATGGGTTGTCCACATTAGACTTGTCCATTTTTTTTTTTTTTTTTTTTTTTTTTTTAGACCACCCTCATAAAGGGGAGTAAGGCATCTGGCAATAGATAGATAGATGGCTATAAAAACTGCATGAACCTTCATTCCCCACTCCATAAGTTCCCCACACCTATTTTGTTTGAGGGAGAAGTTCAGTGGTGCGATCATACAAGGCTGGAAGTGAGAGGACTAATTAGCATGTGTGTGTGGTTGGAGAGAAGTGGATATGTGTTCAGACAATTGCCGCCTATTTTTGTCCATGGTCTGGGCTGGGATTCATTTAAATTTAAAACAAATTCATATCTCATTATTGGTACAATACGTAATAGGACATTGATTATTTAGAAGATATTACTGCTTGCTCCCTGTATATTAAGCCCTGCTATTTTAATGGTTTTGTTTTCAAACACCCTGTACTGTACAGTATATGGTACTGTGACATGATTTAGGTCATAGTTAACTTTGCCAGCAAGATTTGTTCATTGGTGAACAGAGTTGTTATATTATGCTTTACTACTCAAGCATATCCTTTTCTATAAGTTTATATTTACTGTATACTGTATGTATGTTCCTTAGAGTAAAGTATGTACAGTATAAGCAACTATTTTGAGCAAAAAATGTTGGTTGATCGATCATAAATAGGCTATAGATAAATAACTTGAACATATTTTAGTATGTATGTATGTTTTGTAAGGAACTACAGTATTAGACAAGTGTTCATGTAGATTAGATGTTTGTTGGGTATCATTTTATGAAGTGCAAGTGTTTTAACAAGACCGTATTGGGGAAGTGTGTACATAAATATTTCATCAAGGAAGTATGATAGTTGGTTTACTTTGTTTTTATTATAATAAGTATGTGTAGGTTTTCTTTGAGGTTTATTTTAGCCGCATCACTACTCTACTTGATAACATTCAGATCACAAGCATCATGTATAGTTGCTCTCATTAATTCTGAAAGTAAAATAGTATGAATGAATTGTGAGTTTTTTTGTTTTGTTATTATATTAGTTGTCTAATCAGATGAGTTAACCACTGCATAAGAAACTACACTCGTAATTTAATTATGTGCATTATTTTTCTATGTATAAAATCACAGAGGAACAGAATCTATGTGGGCAACTGCATACGTAATACTGTACAGTATAGTTTGAATTTGACAGGCACCAAATTCAAATAATAGTGAGAACAGAAGGCAGGAAGCCAAAGTTAACATTCAGTATATGATGTTGGGGTCTATGACATCGGCGTAATCCCCATTGTAGTGAAGGGAAGGGTGTGATACTGAGACAATTTGGTTTTAATCCTTTCTGTACCGGCGACGTCTTTTTAATTATGTTTTAGTTATACAGTATTTAGACGATTTATGCATTTTAAGACGAGTCTGTGGAAGTATTGTATAAAGGGTTAAGTGAGATAGTTCGAAGTCTGTTAATTGCTGTAGGCCCTTTTAAAACTGAATAAAATAATGTAATAGTAACAAGAATTCAGTTAAAAGGATGGCACCAGTGCTGATAAGGTTAAGAGTAGAATGAGTATGAAAAGGTAATAAGGAATACAAAAATTCTAGGAATATTTCTTGTTTTGGCAATTTTTTCGCTTCCAAACGACATGATGCAAAGTGTTAGGTATAATTTCAACATGGTATATATTGTATGTGGAAGGTGAGAAATCTCGGAATGAAAGCTAAAAGTGCAATGTATCAAGGAATAGTTGTATCAACAGTGATGTATGGGGCTGAGCCATGGGTTCTGAAGACAAAGGAGAGAAGAAAGCTGGATGTGATAGAGTTGAGCTGCTTGAGGAGTATGTTTGGAGTGACTTGTAAGAGACACGTAAGAGAGTGGTGCAGCAGGAACATTTGTCGGCCAGAGTGGACTGAAGGGTGCTGAGTTGGTATGGATATGTTAAGCGAATGGAAGATGAAAGGCTTACAAAGAGAATATGTGAGTCAGATACTTACAGTTTCTTACAGTAGATCCTCTGGAAAAAGGCAAACTAGGCCTGTGTATCCAGCTCAGTACCAGTACTTGCACTGCTGCGGTCATTCACGGTGTTGGCGGCGGCGGTAGCAGACGCAACATTTTTACTATTCTGTATTTTTGCTTTATTATCAAACTTCAAATCTTGTCTTCCCCATTCTTTATCAAGATTACTTTCAAACTCCCTTATTGATTCGGAATCGACTACATACTGGGGCAGTGCGTTCCACTCATTTACCACTCTATCACAAAATGAGTTCTTTGCCTTCTCAAGCCTAATTTTCTTTCTTTGTAAATTTTCTTAGAGTGTCCTCTCGTTCTTGTTCCCTCCCGCATCAAGAAGATACCTTCACACACATCCTCATCATACTTTCCTGACACTATCTTAAAAGTCTCTTATCATATCCCCTCTCTTTCTCCTATATGCCAGTGTTGGAAGCCCCAGTGTCCTCAACCTCAGCTCATAGCCCACGTTCTTCAGCGTTGGTACTAGCTTGCTAGCTCTCCTCTGCAAGGGGAGGTAGAGGGGTAGGAAGACCTCCATTGAGATGGAGAGATTTTGTAGTACAAGCGTTAGAAGATAGAGAAATGACTATAGATCAGGCAAGAGAAATGGTAATATATAGCAATGAATGGAGAATGCTTGTGAATAGATGAGTGATAACGCGGTCGTTTGGGAGAGGGGGTCAGGCACCAGCTGGACTAGGTAATAGTCCGTCAGGCGCCTGGCCCGGGGAGCCGGTATAAATGAAGGGTACACCTGGATGCGTGGTAGGCGGGCTTGTGGTGGTACAGCTTCGCTGTATATTTGCCTGCTGAGACTGGGACCTGGGAATCTTCCTGGAGACCCCAAATGGGCCTGGGTCTCTGGGTCTTCTGGGCAATCTAGATGTGTGTGAATTTGTGTTTTGTTTCTCTGTTCTTTGTTGTGTTGTGTTGTCCCTGTTCGGGCTCTGTCTCGAGTTGGCCACCCCCAGCGATGGGGTTTGTGTCTGAGTATATAGATAGATAGATAGATATTTTGTTATTATGACTGAAAAAAGTACTGTTTTAAGATGGGTATTGAATAATCCCTTTTAGCAGCCTGGTGAAGGGGTTAATGAATCGTAGATGAGTAGTGGCCCAACCATATACTCTACCCATAGAGTAACACCCTCAATAATTTATATATTTTATACTTTAAAAGGTGTTTGAATGATGCATTTTTTTACCACCATGCACTCCCTGCTCAATAGCTGGGCTCAGGGACTTCAGTGAACAGTTGCCACAGATTGCTAGACCGCACCGTCCACCTCAGCACTGGCGTCTGCCAAATAGCACACTGGCTGGCCTGAGACTCGAACCCTCAACTTCACGGTTTGCAGATGAATGCTCTACCAACCAAGCTATGGCCTGTATAGGTATCTCATTTGAACTTTATGCAGAATAAAATTAACATGGATAGTTCATTGGGTGTGACAGTAATTTGTGTATAAAATTTTTTGGTACTCAGTATATAATAAGGGCATAATAAGCAGTGAACCTATCTATGAATACACAGAATCAGTGTCTGAAGTTAGTTTTGGAAAATATGATGCTCTTCTATATCTGCGAGGCGCAGAAAACAAACGCCTACAATACCAGTAAACAGAATCAGATTTATAATGGTTTGCTTTTCCAAGTCAAGAAACCATATATGCAGTACTTACTATGGTTATCAAAAAGGAAAAAAACGGAAAGATAAATTTTTATATGGTTAGTAATACAATTGGAGAGAGAGAGAGAGAGTAATGTCTATGTAGCATACAGTATATGTATTTTAGAATATAGCATATCTAATGGTATCCCACAACTTGCTATTTCTGCAAGTCAAGTGTGGAGCTCTGGCAGGGAGGGCGAGAGCCATACTTGATAATGATAGTGCATTGGTATCGGTAACATGTGTATTTACTGTTGCACATGTGTTAGCACTCAAAATAATGATGCAATTCACTATAATTTGTGAGATGTTGGATGTAATGAGATTCTCAAGATGCTTACATATTCTCCAAGATACTTTTTGCCTCATCATCCTGATTTTGAGGTTCTTAGTGGATGATCATGTATTTACCTAATTGTAGTTTGCAGGAGTTGAGCTAAGCTCGTGTTGTCCCGTCTCTCAGTCTACTTTCATCCAATTTTTTCTTGAAAATATGGATGTTCCTTGCCCCTACCACCTCCTCCTCCAGCCTATTTCATTTGTCAATACATCTATAGGGGAAGCTAAACTTCCTGATATCGTTCTTGCAGGTAGGTCTTTTTACTTTGTAGCTGTGGCCTCTAGTTATTCCTATATTCATAATTATGTACAGTACCACACAATTTTTGTATAGTGTGCATTGAATATCCTAATAGATAAAACCCTTTGATTAGGTGATTTTTGCCAGTGTCTAAATGCCATTAGACCTATGGAAGATCGGTTTTGTTTTTCTTTTTGGGAATCATCTGATGTCGGCTGTTGATAATAACGTTTTGAGTTTTGTCGTTGGATTGGTTGAGATATTGAACTACACATATAGTGCAGCTAGCTAACACCCACAGGAAGTCTCATATTAGTTGAGCACCCAAACTGCATACCCAACTCTGAGAAACTCAGTTTTATAGATGAGAACATTGATTTGTCACATTATTTGATATGCTGACAATAAATATAGCAACTATAGATACCACTTCTAGGAAGGTTCCCCTTAACAGTCCTCTGGATAGAAGAACTGTACATTTAACCCTGCATAATTGTGATTAAAGGTTTTAATTTGTCTCGGTATTTAAGATACATCGCTGAAATTTTTCTAAATGGTAATATATCTCCCAGAGTGGAAACATATTCCACAGTGAAGGGGCATAAGTTATCTCTGATTATAGATGCCGTGTGTTGTATGATTCTAGTATATCTTCCCACTGTGTTGGCTTGACTAGCCTAATGTTGGCATATCTTCCCGAGTGGTGATGTACATACAACCCAGAATGGCAGTAAAGTACAGTAGGGTCCCGCATAAAACGTGTTCAGATAAAACGAGCGACCTAAAATATTAATATTTAATTTTCGATAAGAACGGCTTTCATATAGAGCGCCGAAATATCGTACAAAACGTACGAAATATCGTACGCTCCTGACGGAAATTTACGCTTCCAGTGAACATTGACGATATTGGGCCACCAAAATGCCGTGTTCACATAAAACTAAATCGCATAGAACGCCCTCGTTTATCGACCAATTTCTCGTTTTATGTGCGACTACTGTACTGTGATGTTGATATACAGAATAATGCAAAATTCTCTTTCCGGAAGATAGCCTGGCCGGGTATAGAAAGCTGGCCAGGAAATTGGCTAAGTACTGTACTTATACTCCAAATGACCACACCTCACATTCCCCTTGCTACATTACAACACGGCTTTAGGCCACTACACTCCACTAACACCCGTCTTACAGACGTCACACAAAAAATGTTGATGTCATCAACTCAGCTAGTCCAGCACATAGAACACTTCTCATTACAATTGACATTAGTAAATCATTTGATGTGCCATTGCCTGTCAGAACCTTCAAAATAAGATTCTCAACACAAACATGCACAACACCACAAAAAGATTGCTGGCTAACTATGTAACAGGTTGATGTGCACATTTAGCATTTGCCAGCCAGTCATTGAACACCACAAACTTTACAAACGGAGTCTCTCAAGGTTCCATCTTGTCACCAATACCCTTTAATCTATTCATAAACAATCTACCCATACCTCACATACACATCTTATGCAGATAACATAATGCTCACATGTACACACCAAGATACAAACTCCTTCAGAAACCCTGAGGACAGGGTCTACCCGGCTAAGTTGCGATGTTGGCACCATCCAGCCCTTAAGAATTATCAGAAGAGGCTGTATGACTCTCTCCAGGATACCCAGGGAGATGGTAAAGGTGGAGTGGTCATCAGCTTCACAAGTTGATCCCATTCTGCTATTTCATTCCTCTTTGTATAGAAGTCTAGTCAGGTCTGGTGTTAATCTCTCCCCCTGGCTATGTCAAACAAGCCATTTTCCCATCAATTTACGATGAGTAAGTCTTTTCTCACACCGTCTACAACCTTAATACACTCCATGGAAATACCTGCCCAGGTTGTAACACAATGCCGCATACCATTAAACACATTATGGAAGACTGCACAGCACACAACCACTTATTCCAACAACACTAAACTCGGTCATGGCCTTGGAATTGCTCGGGGCCTTGGGGCTGTTCGGCCAGGCAGCTTGGGGAACAACAACAACAACACTATACTGTACACTCGGATGCCATAGTCTCTAGTCCACTCGTAACAATTTCTGGACCCTCTATGCTTTTCTTTATGCAATTATAACTATCTGTGTTTTTTTATATAGAACTTGCCTTTCGGTAAATAGTAAATATAGTTTTGCAATTGATATATAGAAAATCATCTTCATAAATTCATTTCTAGGAATATATATCCATTTTTACAAATAAGTCTAGTCCACAAATATTTATGAGTGGGCTAGAGACTATGACATCCTAGTGTACATTCATTGAAAGCCTTGTGGGAAAACCAGATCTCGGCCGTGGCCTTCATTAGAAACTTTAAACGTCGGGAATGACTACTACTACTGTACAGTTGGTGATGGGCTGGTCTATCAGAGTGAGAGTTGAGCGTTCTCTGCCATACCCATAGCTTGCTCTGTCTGTTCCTTTTACTTTGTATGTTTTCTAGATCTCAAGTGATGGCGTCTTTTCCATGGATTGACCTCCCTACTGCCAACCTTGAGGTTTGGCAGATTGGGAGCCAAAGCGTCACATTTTTCCTTTGCCCCTCAACTTTCCCTTCATAATTGCTGAGGGGCACAGGGCCTTGGGTGAGGCCTTGGTTTCCCGGGCGTTTCCGCACCTACTCAGCTCCCCGCCTTTGAGTGGCTTCGGTCACCTGGGCTTTATTAGTGGTAAGCAGAGAGGGATCTGTGGGGACGCTCAGATATGGCCTTGGCCTTGCTCGAGACCTTGGGGCTGCTCGGCCAGACAGCCTGGGGAACAGCAACAACAACAACAACTACAACAACTACTGTACAGTACTTTGTATTTCCTTCACTTGTGGTACATGGTAGATCCAGTCCAAAAAAAAGTGTAAATTTCAGAATTGCGAAACACTTCAGACTTTGTCTATAAAGTTTGGACCAGATATCTAATGTCTGGATATTTATCCTTGTTTAGAAAATTACCTCTCTCTTTTAGTCTTTGTTCAAATGTGAGGGATAAAGTCCAAACTGGTTATCTATTCCAGAAGCCCTGGGTGTCCCGATTCCCGGAGTGTGAAAGAGAGTGATCTAACTACAGTATCTATATTTACCCTAATGTTTATTTATATTATTCAAATTTTCAGTACAGTATTGCTCTATTGTCTGTGGTATATGTTTATTAAATTGGGGGACCCATATAGTACCGTTACCACTCTTGAGCAACTTATATGAGGGATTTTGAGGTTTAAGGGTTGTCAGAGAAGGATTAGGAGAGTTATATTACAGAATTAAGATGGGATTGTGAGAGGCTTATTACAGATTCTCTGTATTTCTGATGTACAGGGATTATAGCCAGGGTAAGGATTAGGGTAGGCTTGACAGACAACTATTGCAGTATTCGAGTGGGATTGTAAATAGATGACTAAAACATATTTTCATCTCTGTGTATTTCCTTAACCCCCTCCCCCCTTCAGCCGTGGACCTGCGCCCCCAGCCACCCCCCCAGGAGCAGCAGCCGGATCAGGAGGGGACTGGGTGTATATGCTAGGATGCGGCCTTTGTGCTCTAGACTCGACCAGTGTTCTCCTCCCACCCTCACTCAACATCACCTCTCCCCCTCCTCTGACACACCTTACTTATTGCTTCTCTTGCTTACTTCACATCTATACCCTTTGCCTCTCCTCCCACCCTCACTTAATATAACTGCTTGTTGCCTTTCATACTTATTGTCTCTCTTCCTTCCCATCATGCTTACTGCCTCAACTACTACCTATCTAACTTATGCTTCTCTTACTTGCCATCCCTTACTTATTGCCTATCTTACTTCCCATCTCACTCCTTGTCTATCTTTACTCCCTGCCTACCCTTCTATCCCACTCCTGTTTCCTTATTTGTCTCCCTTTTTACTTTTACCTTGGCTTTTGTCTTGCTTCCTGGCTTACATTCTTCTTCCTCTCACTCCCGGACTTTCCTCCCCCTTCCCTCCTGTTTCCTCTCCTGCCTTGCTTCACGTCTTGCATTCTACCTCATTTCTTGCCTCACCTTCTGCCTTACTTCCAACTTCATTCCCTACCTGTCTCACTTACTCCCCACCTCACTCTCTACCTGTTTCACTTCCCACCACACTCCCCTCCTGTCTTACTTCCTACCTCACTTACTCCCCACTTCACTCCATGCCTTCTTTACTCCCCACCTCACTCCCTACCTACCTCACTTACTCTCCACCTCACTCCATGCCTTCTTTACTTCCCACCTCACTCCCTACCTACCTCACTTATTCCCCACCTCACTCTATGCCTTCTTTACTTCCCACCTCATTCACTACCTACCTCACTTACTCTCCACCTCATTCTACTTCTTTACTTCCCAGCTCAATCCCTACTTTCATTCTTTCCTCACTAATACCTCTTTTCTTCAGCCTTACCTATTTCCTAGTTTCACCCACACTCTAATTGGTGTGCTGTAATTGTTATCTGTGCGCTACTTCCCCCTTTCTCGGCTTACAATTTCAGTTTAGTCTTCGTTCGTTTTGGTGTATTTGTTGTCTGTGCTGTTCTTTTTCCTCTCTTTCTGATTCCAATGTGTTGTTTTTGTTACTGTAGAATACCTATGTTTCCTCTTCTCTGCCTAGAATTTTCACCTACTGTGTTCGTTTCTGTTCCTTGTTACTTAGGCTTTCCTCTTATTGCTTAGAATTTCTCATCGTACTATTGGTTAACCTCCCTATGTTTCATGTATCAGTAAATAGGTTATTTATATTATTTATTGTTTGTACATGTACCTCCATTTCTACCAACTATTATATATTTTTCTTTTTTCATTTTTGTTCATTAATTACAGTACTTAAAGAAGAAATTCCTAGATATATACTTGCTTAGTTATTTGTCATTATCTCTTATGTCAGTTCCAGAATCAGTAATGCCTCTCTTAATTGGTTCTAGTTGGGTAGCTAAATTAACTAGAATTTAACTCGGTAGACAGTAAGATGAACAGGAATACGGAGTCAACTTCAGTAATGGATTAGTGTTGGATAGTGAAACTGAATTGTGAATTGTGTCTGTTGAAATTTGACGCGTTGGCACACTTGTTCAAAACTAGATCAGTGCCATATACAGTATTTGAATCACTAAGTGTTGCTTATTACCATTCGGTACCGTAAATACTTAAATATTCTAATTTTAACTGTTAACTAAAATCATTCTGAGCATTAATTGAGCATCAAGAATATTTGTAAGTACAGTATAGTAACCAGAGATGCAGGTGCTAAGGATAAAATAGTTGAGTTTCAGTAAAATTTATAAACTTGTGAGGTGCTGGGATAATAGTCCAGAATAGATGATGTGACCCGGTAGAGAGGCATTCCTGATCTATTGTCTGGATACCAATAGAGAACTCATCCACTATTTTGTTGTACGTTATGTTTCTGGAGTTTATACGTTTTGTTGTCCTGTACATTATATTGCTGGTTTTTATTTACTTGTTATTTACAGATTCTTGGTTCCCTTGGCCAATATCTGTTTTCCAGTTAATAATCTTAAGTCTCACACTTTTGTACACCTGCTCACATGAATCTGCAACCACTCCGGGCTTGTATGTATGGAAGTAAAAAGAAGATTTACAGGAATTATTTGTTATAAACTTGGTAATGGATTATATATAGTAACTGCTGCATGACATAAACTTGTAAGTCAATCCTACAAATTCTCCTTCCCTACATAAAATGCTGAAGTGGGTGTTAATTCCTGTAGGCTACTGTGCAACATATAATTCTTTGCGGCATTGATTTTTTGTAGACGGCTTCATTAAGGGGAGGTTTTTAGTTTGCTCCCTAGACCCCTATCAAGCTTAAAAAAACAAAAAATCAAGACCTCTCTTTGAGATTAATTTATACATTTATTGGTAGAAAAATTTCCCATTCCTAATAAATTACAGGCTCGCTAACACTTGCCAGAAAAAAATCAACACCTAAATGGCATGAAAGGTCTTAATATTGGCAAAGAAATGGCGTGGAAGGTCTTAACATCGCCTAACTAATGGGGCGAACATCTTAAAAGTCTCAAAACTAATGGGACTAAACAAGAGAAGGAAGGGGGTCCAGAAATAAACAAAACATAAAAACCTCCCCTTAATTAATCATTACTTTCTAGTCTGGTATATATTCATAGCCTTTCTTAACCCTTTCGATCACATGACAACTTTTAGGTTTCTGTGGACACTACCAGATGATTTTATTCACCTTAGGACCAAGCTCTAGGAATCAAGGGAGGTTAAATATTGGTCTAGCTTACCTTAAAATCAAGAGTATTGTTCTCTAGTTTAATAAAAAATCCTTTGGGGATAACTAAAATAACAATTGAGAAAGGCATCATTTGATTGAAAGTGTTCATTAATAATTTATCCACTCGATTAATATACATTCACGTAATAATTTCTTTCCAGTTATTTCCCTGCCACACTGTTATTTGGTGCTATTTTTTATGATGGAAAGTCCTCGGCAGTTTGATTCCTTCTTCAATGATCTCTCGTGAGGTTCGCGAGATTTTTGCATCCCCAATATTTGGGGGGCTTTCATGCATTGGCACAATACTCTGTTCATGTATTTTTGGTGCTTATTTCAAGTCTTGCCTCTCAGTTTTATCTTCCTATCTGTTGCTGTGGGTCTAATTGTGCCCAGTAGTTGGAACATGCATCAGCAACTTCAACTATAGCCCATGAGCCAGAGCCAGATCATTCACAGATATATTAGTCAAGAAGGACAAATTGTAAGCAGAAACTCCAGTAAATCATTGTTAAGAGATGCAGATGCTCATAAAAAAAAATCTATAACCATGAAATGATATAACATCACCTATATAGGTGATGATAATAGGTAACAATTAATACTGCATTGTTTATTTTTAATGATATCAATTTTAACCCTGGCCCTTGGACCACTAGTTTTTCTTTTATCGTAAGCGTATCTACATGAGAACACATCTGATGCATGTGTTTATATCGACCTGATCTCATTTGTCGTCAGCCGTAGAGACGCTGAGTGTAAAGGGAAAACTAACCTTGTAGTTGTATAGATTTGTCTGTACTACTGGTGTTGACTGGACCTGACCTCTCCCTCAGTTAGCGACATACACTATCAGCCATATTCTCAGTCAGTTGCCTCGGCTTGTAGATCACGTAACACACTCTGATAATACTATTCCAACAGTAATTAATGCAGATGCAGAAATTCAATTTAAATTACATTGTGCTACTGTCTAAATAGGACTGTGTAATAGTAATCTCCAAGGTAATTATTTTGAGTATTGTCCAAAGTGATTAACATGCCATCATCAGGTGTTCGGTGGGCCACAAGTATAATGGCAGCGTCTGGTAATATCCCTGTATGTACGAGTCATTGTGCAGTACGCAGCATAGTGTGTCTAGTCTGTTGAGTCGCAGCCACAATACACAGTCGGCATCCTTCTGTTGTGACATGTATTTAGTTTAGATCAATGTCTGGCAAGCAATAGGTGAAATAACTAGAGGAATCATGGTGTTATCTTTGTAGAGTAGCCTGTAGGTGGCAGTTGAAATTGTGGCTGAAGAAGAAAAACTTGTGGAAGATTGTGGTCCTATAGGCATTGCATCAACACTAATACCACATAGGAAGTACAGTAATCAGAAATTTGCCAAGTTGCTTTGATTGTACGCACAGTATCGGTATCAAATGAATGGGCTAAAAATGCACTAATCATTTGTTTTTAAATTACAGTGATATTTAAGGATTACAGTACTTTAAACTTTGATATAATGCGTAATGTACTATGCAAGTGTTCATTATGGATGAAGAAATATGAAGTGCCTCTTCAAGAATTTGATGTGGTACATCATTGTGTTAGTAATTTCCACTTCATTATCACTTAAGATGCTGTACATGGATGATGAAGTACTTACACTAGGTATGCAATTCAGAGTAAATAAGATTAATCCTACTGCCAATAGTTTTTACCTAGTTCTTCATTTTTTACCTAAGTATTATCAAATTTATCATCGATAGAACATAATGCTTTTATTATAGCTTCCTAATGTATTCAGCTGGCGCTACATTTTCAGCTCCACTGAGGGCGAAGTGTTCTGATTTTCCTGCGGTGTGTAAAGGCAGCAAAACACGTCCTTTTCTCCGGCGGTTTTACTAGCCATTCTCCCATTTTGGCTTGTGATTCTTGGATAAAATTAATAAAATAAAGTCACACAGGTTGATTAATTCACAATGTCAAGTTAGTGCCTGGAGTTGATCAAAGTCGCTCTTATTTCTCGTAATTGAAAGCAGAATCGGCAAAATATATGGTGAAAAGTGATAGCCAGATTCGGTAAGAGGCTAGAAAAGACGCTGAAGAAACTGGTGGTGCGACGCGGCCTTAAGTCTGCCTCCTTAGTCCCCTACACAAGCTTCCCGGCATCACCTGAGTGTGAGGTTATTTACACTGGAGAAACTGGAGCATAAATATTAAAAAAAAAAACATTAATCGCTGTAGTGAGAAGCTAGAACATCGTATTTTGTGATGCATTCCATGATCATCTTGCAACCCTTATAGGATGGATTTGGATTCATTTTGAGGGATATGTATTACAGACAACAGGTATGTTTCTAATTGTGCAGAAAATATGTGAGAGGACCAGTTTATCCTGCGAGATGATTGGATATAGAATTTACTGGGTTTTTTTAAAGGATACTAAGTAAGAATTGTAAAGAGAATAATCAAATGCATAAAGTAAGTGAAAATAACAGTGCATCCCTCTTTACGATGTTGTAGCTTCCTCTTGCAGACCTAAGAGTACTCTGCTGGAACTAGGATCTCACTTGCTCCTGTTTCTTTGAGGGAAAAGTGAAGGTTGTCTAGTTTAGCATCCCATTGTGATTATAAATTACCTTCTTTAGTTTCTCATATTTTCCCCGACCGAAAAACTTCACTTGATGAAACACATGTGTATTGGAGGAAAGTAGATGGTGTTTTTGGTCGCATTTTTAATCGACCGATGTTCATGTGGCTTAGACTAGCAGTATATCTGTACCTCGGGAGAAGTAAATTTAAAGAGTTGAGTGGCAGATATGGTGTGCAGACAATTCCACATGTTCGTCGTCGTTAAAAATGATATATTCTTGGTCACACTCATATTTTGTATTTTGTGAGCTTCATTCACTCTTCACATTATTGTGATTGAATCATTTTTGTATTCTATATTTATAAAGTCATGTTGAATGTAATGCTTCCCATATTTTCTTTTTTATTCACAGCTTGTCCTAGAAAAATCCTCACTGTAAGTAAAGTATGTTGGTACTTTGTGATCATTGGACCCAATGATTTGATTACAGTATGTGAAAGTGGTGTATGATATTAGCTGGAGAGAGAGAGAGAGAGCACCCATCATGCTATTGGCTCAAGTATGTTTAGACAGTCACTCCTTGTTCCTTTATGGCCAGCTCCCTTACAAGTTAACCAAGCTAGCCACCCTGCGGGTAAAGAGACCACACAACTTGCAATGTTTCATAACTTGGTGTTGATATACGGTAAAAAAAATTATATACGGTAATATTTATACAGATTTTTTTAATTAGCATTGCTGTTAGCTTGATATTAGTAAAATTGATACCAAATGTATCCCAACACATGTGTTCATGGGCGGAGGATCTGGGGATGTAAATTTAGAACCTTGTGTATGAAGTGGTTAAAAGTTATATGATATTTATTTTTTCTATTAAAAACCAAGTACTGTAGCTGCAGAGTAATAAATTTTCATCGCGTGTTTATAAATAGAACTTGTTTCATGAAATCATAGTACCTAACTAGTACAGTACTGTACAGTGGTGTAACACAGTATATATCTCACTTGTAAAAAAAAAAAAAAAGGCCTATTTTATGTTCAACTTATGTGTCTTGTCATATTTCTATAATTATGATTTTTGGTAAGTGTATATTAACTGGACATTTGGTTATATTATGTGATGTAATGTATGGTTAATAAACTTCTATCTCTCTTACTATTATTTGTGATGACCAGCCTAACATTTGGTTGGTAAGTTGTGTGGTCTCTGTTACAATGGGGCTGCTAAATTTATAGAGTGGCCAGCAGGTTATGTCGTTCACCTAGGTTGGCTTCACTTGCGAACCACCCGAGCTTCACTCCTTCTAGACTGCTCAACTCTCAGTGGTTTTTAGTGAGATTTTTCGTAGCACCAAATATTGAAACCTGTGATTGCTTAAGGTGTGTCTCGCAGTTACCGTTGCCTCGCCCAAGCCGTTATCATTTGGTGCATTGTTTTTTGTACATTTTTGCTTAGGTAAAGACGTCCAGACCTGTACTTTCAAATGCAGCTTTCTTGTAATAAGTCGTCTGAGTAGTTGTACTTTGCAGCAAGTTAACGGTACTTACGAGATGGACCTTTCATAGTGTCTATTGTCAAAAATAATCTGTGTGGGGGATATGAGGGAGGTTTGAAAGATGCTTTATCCTGCTATTACTCACTTTATGCTCCTCCACTTCTTGCTTATTTAATGATAGAACATTTTACATTTAACGTCATTTGTTTCTCTTTAGGGGACAATTGTATGAAGTATCCTCAAAATTGAAAATGTTGATATTTGACTTGATTACTTTGTTACTACAATTCATGAAGTATCCTCAGGAAATTGGTAATGATTATAGCCATACTTGCATTGGAATAGCTTAAGTGAGGACTAGCTATAATTGGCTGGTGTCTTCCCAACGAGCACTGCCCTCCCTCGTGTCCCGCACTCGGCTACAACTCTAGGCTAGGCTGCACTTCGCTTTAACATTTTAACTAGCCACAGCTTTTAGGTGTTAGCACTTGCACAGTCACAAGGAGAAGTTTTGTCCGTTCTGACCATGTGTGAGACACCAGTGAACTGCCAACCACCGAGTTTCAGAATTAATAATGTGGCAGTTTTGTGGATAATTTCAGAGAGTGTATACTGTAGTTGCATTTTTGTGGATATTTATATTAGTAGGGCTTACACCATAATGAAGGAGAACCAGGATAATCAATTCATTACTTGGTTTCATAATTTGTTGACATTTTTACTTTCTCAAAGTAATCAGTGGGAGTTAAAATGCTTGAATAATAATGAAAATGAAGATGTTGGTGATGATCCTGTTTCTCCTTTTCATTCTGTGACTAGAATTCATAAGTACACTTAGTTTCTTATTTAAGTACACCAATTTAAGTGCTAATGTTTTCTGCGACTTGAAGGTTGGTTAGTCTCGGGGTCATAAACAGCATGAACGACTGGACTTTCATCCTTGACTGTACATTATCCGATGTTCTAGAAAACTCTCTACTGCAGTTGTGAAGAAAATATCCGGCTTATCAAACCCCTTCAATCAGATGATGATATCTTTACTTAATTAATACTACAACCAAATGATTTTATGCTGTTTAGGAAGAATCAGTAGGAAATAAAGGGTTAAATAATGTTGATTAACCCTTTAATACTGACAGGTCTTTCTTAACCTGAATAAAACTGTCTAGAGGTATACATTACTTTATTAATGCTACTGCCAAATTATTTTACTCGGCTTAGAAAGGCCCAGTAGGAATTAAATCCTATCTTAATCAATTATTTAACATTGACGGGTCCTTCTTAAGCTGAATAAACTTGTGTGCAAGTAGTACAAGTAAAAATAAATTGGCATCATCTGATTAAAAGGGTCAATTAGCTTGTGATTCCTTAGTTGAAGCATAATTGTTTTGGGTTAGGATTTGAGAAGAATTAAATATCCAGTCAACTTTGCTTGCAGTTTTTTGGGACTAAGTAGCCCATTGTTAGGCGATGATTGAATGTTGCAGCAAGAGTTGTTCTACGTTGCATTCCAGATCAAGATAGGTCATTCAGGGTACATCATAATACAGGAACATTGTGGTATAGAGCTGGATTCTTGTTGCAGTAATAAAAAATGCCATATGAAGTATTTTGGATTTTATTTCGATTTATTCCATACTTATTCTGTACATGCCCACATGATAAAGTTGTATTCTTTAATAGTATAGTAGTGAGTAAATATGTTGTATATGAATGCATAACTTTCCTCTGTCATGGTCAAAGCGTGTAAGTTCTGTATGTGGTATCCTGGGTTCGAATGCCCAGAGAATCATATGCTTTCATTAATTTCCTTAGGTGTTATTGGTGTTAACCCCTTCAGCACAATGACGTAATTTTAATCCTATTGTGGTTACTATTAGACAATTTTCTTTTGCTTATAATCTACCTCTAGGACTCAAAAGGGTAAATACGATCTCAATAAAGCCTCTGAATAACATAGGTCCTTCTTAAGGTGCATAACATCATCTAATGTTAGCCAGAATCAAAGGTAAAAAGGCGTCATAGTGCTGAAAGGTTTAAGAACGATATTAGTTAATGAGTCACTTGCTTTTCCCTGAGTTCTCCACTCGGGATTGTTACCCACCAAGATTACTACATTAACAGGGTCAACTTCAGGGAGGATAGCCACGTGCCCATATACCCAAAGACGGTGCTCAATCTGGGTGTCATATGGAAGCCCAGTCCTTTCTTTTTAGTCTTTTATTTATATATTTGCTCAGGCCCATTCCCCATTTTTTCTATAAATGTATGTGCAATTAGTTTGCTTGGGAAACATATTAACTTGCTCATGTAGTAATGTACAGTACACCCTATGTGGTATTTTATTAACTTGCTCATGTAGTTGTTGTTGTTGTTGTTCCCTAAGCTGCCTGGCCGAACAGCCCCGAGTCCCTGAGGAAGGCCATGGCCACGATCGGGCTTTCCCACAGAGCTCTCATTGAGTGTAGATTATGTTGTTGGCGTAAGTGGTTGTGTGAAATGCAGTCTTCTATGATGTGTTTAATGGTATGGGGTGCTGTGTTACATCCCGGGCAGGCGTCGACAACGGAGTCATCCAGTCTCTTTTGATAGCTCAGGAGAGCTGGATGATGTCCGCATCTCAGCCTGGCCAGGTGGACTCTGTCCTCGCGAGGGAGGGAGGATTCGGAAGGATGGATTTCGGGAGGTCGTGCATGCAGCTGCGTGTTGTCTGTGAGTGAGTGGATGGATTGGCGAGAGATATGAGTATGGATGTGCTTCTGGAAGTTGGCTCGGGGTGGGCAGGGAGGGAGAGAGGACAATAATTGTGTGTGATACCGTGTGCTGGGTGTTGTTTTGATATTTCTTGGTGTCTGTGGGTGTGTTGCCATGTAGTTTAGTGGGTGGTCTTGGTTCGTGGAGGCTGCTGCCAGGAATTGAGTGCCTCTCATGTCCAGATGGTCTTTGACTTTGAGGATTTTGGTTTCTTGATGTAGGTGATCTGTGGGTGCAGTAGCTGTGCAGCCTGTAATGATCTTCAGGGCTTTGTTTTGAATAGTCTGTAAGGTCTTATGATGTGTTTCAGCTAGGTTAGAAGCCCAGGCTGGGCTTGCGTATTGCATCACTGATCTTATGTATTGTTTATATACTGTGGTGGTAGTTTCTTTGTTGTGTCCAAATTTTGTGTGAGCAAGTGACCTGAGGGCGTTAAGTCTGGGTGTCAGTTTCTTTTTAATGTTTGTGGTGTGCTGTTTGAATGTCATATGAGTATCATATGTTTCTCCTAGGATTTTGGGGTGTGTGTATGTGTTAGGGGTGTGTTGTTTATGGTGAGTTGAGGGATGTATTCGTGTTCACCTGTCCAGCTTGTGAGCAGGGTTGCGGTGGATTTGGCTGGGGCTAGATTAAGTCTGTTTGTAGTGCACCAGCCATGTAGTGTGTTGAGATAGGGTTGAAGGAGATCTGTTGCTCTTCTTGGGTCATGGTGTGTGCATGTGAGTGTTATGTCATCTGCATAGGAGGCTAAGTTTATTTGGGGCGTATTGGGTGTAGTTATATCGTGCATGTACAGATTGAAGAGTGCGGGCGATAGGACGGATCCTTGTGGGACTCCGTTTGGAAAGTTTCTGATTTTAGATGACTGACCGGCAAAAGATACGTGTGCACATCTGCCTGCTAGGAAGTTGGCCAGCCACCTTTTTGTGTTGTTGTGCATGTTTGTGTTGTAGATTTTGTTTGTTAGGTTGTGGCGGGGGATGGCATCAAAGGCTTTACTAATGTCGAGTGTGGCTAATAGTGATCTGTGTGGTGGTCTAGCTGAGTTGATGCCGTCAAAAGCTCTTTGTGTAAGGTCTGTGAGAAGAGTGTTTGTGGAGTGCAGTGGCCTAAAGCCATGTTGTGTTGGAGCTAGGGGTAGGTCGGGTGTAATTAGTTGTAATACTAGGCATTCCATGACTTTGGAGGGGGAGCAAAGGAGTGTGATGGGGCGGTGCGAGGAGGGTAGCGTGGGGTCTTTGTTGGGTTTGGGGAATGTGATGATGATACCATGCTTCCAAATGTCTGGTATTGTGTTGTGTGAATAGCTGTAGTTTGATATGTTAGTGAGTGCTTGTATGCCTTGTGGTCCCAGGTGTCTGAGGTGTATGTTGCTTATGTTGTCTAGGCCACAGGCGGGTGAGTGCTTGAGATTGTTGATGATATGCTTTGTGTGGTGATTGGTGAAGGGTGTATAGTCAGGGTCTGTGGGGAATTGTCTCTTACGTCGGATGACACGTCGGTCGTCTTTGTGAGGTTTTAGGTGGCTGACATGTGAGAAGTGATTGATGAGAGTGTTTGCTTGTTGTTTACATGAAGGAGTAGAGTCTGTTGTTGTGATTGCAGCATTTGATTGTGTTGTGTTGCTGTTGGAAAGTGTGATGCTGTTTAGTGTTTTGTAGATTTTTTTGGGGTTTGTTTTGTGATCAAGTGTTTGTAGGAAGTTATTCCAATTTAGTTTTTGTTGTTCTTGTATTTTGTTGTTAGTTTGGGTGTTGAGTGCTTGAATTTGTTGTGTGATGTCTTGTGTGTGGGGTGCTGGGGAGTGTTTCAGTGTGTCGCGTTGTCTGATGAGGTTTTGAATTTCTGGTGTGAAGTTGGGGTTGTGTCTTTTTCTGTTACCTCTTGGAATGTGTTTCTTGTCAGCGTTTTGGATAGTTTTATTGAGTATGTGTACAGCATTGTTGATGTTAGTGATGGGTGTACTGTTTAGAGTTGTGAAGTGTTGTTCTGTCTCATTTGTAAATGCTTCCCAGTTAGCTCTTTTATAATTGGTGTATGTGTGTTTGTGGCTAGCTGGGGTGAGTCTGGTTTTGGTGGTGATAATGATCGGGAGGTGGTCAGAGCCTAAGGTTCTGACCACCCTCCAGGATGTTGTGGGGGCGAGTTCTGGGGAGCAAAAGGTGATGTCTGGAGATGATGGGTTATAGAGGGCTTGGTGAGGAATATGGGTATGTTGATGGATGTCGTTAAGGATGATGAGGTTATCTGTTTGGTTTTGTAGTACCAGCCCTCTGTCTGTGTCGGGGTTGTCGACAAACCAGGCCGACGTCTTGGCGTTGAAGTTACCACCCAGGATGATGTGTGGGGTGTTTGTGATGTGTTGTAAGTGTGGTCTGTATTCATTTGGTACTGTAGGGGATGTTTGGGGAGGGATGTATGTGTTTATGATGGTTATGTTGGATTTGTTGCCAGTGCGTATTTTAATTGATTGTATTTCTGTTGTTATCATTTGGGGGGAGGAGGGATTTGGTTTGTACACTGGTTACTATGTATGATATTTCATTGTGTACTAGGGTGATGAGTCCACCGCCCCCGCCGACAGCCCGGTCTTGTCTGATGGTGGTGAAATTATGAAATGTGGGTGTTTTTTGTGATGTGCGGAGTTTTGTTTCTTGTAAGATGGCAATGTGTATGTTGTGTTGTTTGATGAAGTGTGAGAGTTCGTGTTTCTTTGTGTTACTGCCATCTATGTTCAATTGGAGAATGTTAATGTTATGTGCACGATGTATGTTGGGTGCTGCTGCACAAGGATGGGGTGGGGGTGAGGGAGGGGCTGGAGGTTGGGATGGGTGAGGTGGGATTGGGGAGCAGGAGATGGGGGTTGGAATGGATTAGGATGGGGTGTGGTATGTTGAGTTGAGGATGTGGATGGTATGGGGAGGTTAGGTGGGTTAGGGAGGAGAGGTGGACGGGTTTTAGGGGGGGGAGTGGATGATATGGAAAGGCTAGGTGGGTTGGGGAGGAGAGGTGGACGGGTTTTAGGCGAGGGATTTGACTGGGAGAGGGAGGGGCATGAGGAACAGGTCCAGGTGTTCGTGTAGTGTTTCTTGGAGGCAAGTGTTGTACAGATGAAGTGGGTCCAGTTCCTGCATGCATTGCAGAGAACTGAACCCTTAGTGTGGCGACTCGAAGTGATGGGTTTTGAGCAAGTTGGACATATGTATGTGTACGTGGGTCCTGGGTTGCTCTCAATGTTTCCGGCTAGAAGAAGTCTTCGAGAAATGACAGCCGGAGAGTAATTTCTCGGTGTAGGAAAAACTGTGTGATGTGTGTGTGTGGTGTGAGAGGTGTGGAAATTCCCGGCGCGACCGAAGCCGCTCCAAGGACCCGTGCCCCCAGGGAGGGGGCAGGGGATAGTTGTGACGGTTTGGCTCCCGAAACTGCTCCCCGCGGCCGGCATCCGGTTGTCCTCCACTGGTCGATTGATCTTGTCTCCGGCCGTGGAGGGTCGGCAGCCATCCGCGGTTGGCAGCTCCGGGAGGTGGTCCCACGGCGTAGACGCCGCCACATCAGGACTTGCTCATGTAGTTGTTGTTGTTGCTGTTCCTCAGGCTGTCTGGCCGAGCAGTCCCAAGGTCCCAAGCAAGGCCAAGGCCATAACCGAGCGCCCCCACAGAACCCTCCCTGCTTACCACTAATAATGCCCAGGTGACCGAAGCCACTCAAAGGCGGGGAGCTGAGGAGGGTGCGGAAACGCCCGGGAAACAAAAGCCCCACCCAAGGCCCTGTGCCCCTCAGCAATTATGAAGGGAAAGTTGAGGGGCAAAGGAAAAATGTGACGCTTTGGCTCCCAATCTGCTCATATAGTAATGTACAGTACACCCTATGTGGTGGATTGTGTTCCTTTATTTATACATTTTTATTTTGCTTAAGAGTTGTTTCCACATAGCGATTTTGATAAATTGTTTTGTCTTTTTACTGTGTTCGTCCAACATTTTGTTTGCTTATTTTGCAAGTTTTACATTATAATTATTTACTGGGGGTGGCCGACTCAAGACAGAGCCTTAGTTAGTTAGTTACTGTAGTTAGTTAGTCAGTCTTAGTTATTGTATATTTAAAGATATAATTGTGGTATATAATTCAAATTATGTCTTTTATAAGTGATGAACTGGGCAAAACCATGCTATTTCATGTTAATTGTCTTGTATTCCTTCTCATATTTATTCAATTATTGAAACAAAATTGCTCCGGTTTGACACTCGGTGCTCAATATCTATGCTCCCAATATGCTTCAGATCAGTTTGAGAAAGTAGACACTGGCTTGATAGGTGATCATACCAACAGTACCCCTTGATTCTTAGACGGCAATTGGTACCAAAGGAGTTGATGCGTCTCCATATCAGTGTTGAATGTCTGTCTCCTCCTTCATCTACTACCAGATGCCTTGATCCACGAATGAATCGCCTCCATATTCTTAGGTAACTTGTTCCATTCTCTAGATTGTTTTGGGTGGGGGTAATGTTATCCCAACCACCCATTGTTGTACATAGTGTGTGAGTTGCATATAGAATGTTATCATAATGTTGATAATTTGGAATCATTGTAGAAGAGCATGTAGTCTTTATCCATGTAACCAGTCACACCATGCTGATCATCATCATTATCATTATCATCAAATCTGACGCCCCACTTCCAGAGGAAGCGCCCCAAAAGGGATGGCCATGGCAGAAAATGCCTCCAGGCTCCCAGACATGCCTTGACTGACCCACTCCACAGTGCCATTTCCACCAAGTGGATTATGACCATGAATGAACACTGAAGGAGCAGATCCAGAGCAGTCCCTCACCCGGATGGCAGTTCCACCACTGTTTTGCTATTTTATTTACCCCAGTGGGGCCCTGGCTGGAAGCATACCAAGTATAGGAATTTTCTGAAGATAGGAACCAGTGGTCCACTGCTCCAGAAGCTGATTGCACCACCAAAGTGGCAGGCGGTGGGGTCACCGCATCCCTACGCCATGCTGATCAGGTGCTAGCATATACTTGTGTACATGTTGTTGTTGTTGTTGTTCCCCAAGCTGCCTGGCCGAACAGCCCCAAGTCCCCGAGCAAGGCCAAGGCCATAACCGAGCGCCCCCACAGAACCCTCCCTGCCGACCACAATAAAGCCTGGGTGACCGAAGCCACTCTATGGCGGGGAGCTGAGGAGGGTGCGGAAACGCCCGGGAAACCAAAGCCCCACCCAGGGCCCTGTGCCCCTCAGCAATTATGAAGAGAAAGTTGAGGGGCAAAGGAAAAATGTGACACTTTTGCTTCCAATCTGGTAGATTGGGAGGTCAATCCACGGAAGAGACGCCGTCACTTGAGATCTAGAAAATATATAAGTAAAAGGAACAGTCAGAGTAAGCTATGGCAGAGATCGCTCAGTTCTCACTCTGATAGACCAGCCCATTTCCACATGACTAGAATCTAATCCTCTCAGCATCAGCTAGGAAAGGCCCTAGAAAGCCACCTTTGGCAGGGGGATAGGTCCCCTATTTCAACCCCTTTCGGGGTTGGGCACCCGCTTGTCTGTCAGATGTTGAATAGGGTGGGTAAGTGTAGGAACATGTTTGTATATATCACTCGATATGAAGAAATGAAGCTTGGGTATTGCTGATACCAATTATTGATCAAAATATACTTGGTGCCGAGACATGACTATTAGCGCCACTGTACTTTGTTGTGTACTATTATGCATTTCTATGGTTGATGTATACTTGTGAATATTTGTATTGTATTGTTCTTTGCTTGGGTACTTTATATATTGGTTAGACACTTTATGTTTTTCAGTATGGCTTGATTTGAGTGGTTTGCTGTATCATTGGAACTCTCTCCCAAAATCAGTATTTCCCTGTTCTTATGCCTTGAATTCCCCCTTGCCACATGACTCGTTGCCGCCGTTTGGGGGCTTCCGGGCTTCAAGGTTCTTGACCGCTCTCCCTATCACCTCCAACTAATTTTGTCATGTCCTTTTCTTTCTCCTCCTTTCTAGTTTTCGTTTTTCCCTCTTCCGCTTTCTCCTGGGGCTGCCATCAGAGGCCGGTCTCCCACCCTTGAACTTTTGTGGTCCCGTCCCTCCCTTCCCTTCCGGTTGACTTCCCTGTTTGCTTCCTTCCTTTCTCTTTAACTGCTTCGGAGGTTCTAGTTTCCTTAGGGCTTCGCCTTGGTGTCTCTGATCACTGCTGAGTTGGCAGAGTCCACCTGGCGACAGGTGCTGCCGGCCAGGGCTCGCAAGGCTCGTTGCTGGAGGATAGGCACTATAGGGTTGCTTTGGGGTTTCTGACTCTCTTCTCTCTTCCCAGTGAGTGTGTCAGGTGACTACGCCGGCCCCGTTCTCCGTGGGACAAAGCTGCAGGACAAGGTTGTACAAGGTCCCTAGCTCAAAGCCGAGACCTGTCCCATCTCAATTGGCCGCATTCTGGGTTTCGTGGCCCTGCGGAGGTCTTTCTCCCTTTCGTTGCCAGGGGCACCTGGTAACCGCAGTATCTTCTTCCATGCTTTACCCCCTTTTCTCTTGCTATGGTGACGACTTATGCTTTTTTCCCTGTTCTTCCCTGTTTATGGCTTCTGCTTTAGTGGTTCCGGTGAGTGAGCCCCTTGTGGCATGCAGCCTGCCACTTGGGGGTCTGTTGCCTGGCTGTCAGTCCGGTTCACCGCGGGAGCACGGTGAGTCGGGGATGGTTTTGGGTGTTCTCGACCGGCCCGCTTAAATATCCCTCGGTCGTCGCTCGTCCCTCTCGTCCATTACCGTTCCGGATCCTTCTACTACCCTTCCGTCTTCGTCACGTCTTTCTCCACCCTCCACTACCCAGGATTTCATCTCCTCTCCTGTAATTATTTCTGCGTCTTCCTCTTCTCCCTCTTCTCCCTCTAGTCATGTCACCCTCGATCCTTTTCTGCCCTCCCTCCCTCGTTCTCTTTCCTCTTCTTCTCCAGTTTCGTCCTCTTCTCGTCCTCGCTCCTCGGTCCTCCCTCTGTCCTCTCTCTTTGCACCTCCTTCCTTTACTAAGTTTTTCTCCATCCCTGCTTCTGCGCCTCTAGCCGGTGATGACCTCCTCTTCCACCTGCGTCTCCTTCAACAGGTGGGAAAGGACGTCACCTTCCACTCCCGCCATGATGCCTCCCGTCTTGTTACCGTCCAAAACGAACTTCAGGCTACTGCTATGTCCTCTTTCGTCGATTGTTCTGGCACCCCCATCCCAGCTCAAAAAGATCAACGACTCAACTCCTGTACAGGGACTGTCCTGATCCCCGCTTCCATCCGTCTCGGGGGTCGTCCATTCGCGGATTGCGCCGACCTCGTCAAGGACATCGTTGTCGCTCAAGACCACAAGGTGGTTAGTGTGGTATGCTACACTATCCCTCCTCGCGACCTTCGCCGCCATCCCGCTAACATTGCCAAGATCTCTTTTGATGGACTTTCCCTTCCTGCCCATGTTATTGTCAGTGGTACTCGCCTCCCCGTGACTGCGTCTCTTCCCCGTCCACTCCAGTGTCGCAGCTGCTGGCGTTTCGGCCACCCGGCGAAGTTCTGCCGTACAGCCGCTGAGAGCCCACTCTGCCCGCGCTGTGCGCAGTCCGGACATGCCGTTGGTGAATGTCAGTCAACGTCCCAGTTCTGCCTTAATTGCCGCGGGTCTCATTCGGCCGACTCTAAGATTTGCCCCGTTCATCTGTTCGAGTCTGAGGTTGCTGTCCTCAAAGCGAGACACGGCCTTACGCTCACCGCAGCCCGCCAAGAGGCTCGTCGCTTGGGCTTCACCCCTCAGTCATTTTCCAAGACTCTGTCTCCTCCCTCCTCTTCTTCGCCTCCCTCTACCACGCCCCCCCCTTTTTCTGGTTCCTCGGTTCCTTCCACCGCCTCCGCTCCCTCCGTCCTCCCGGTCGCACCAGTTTCGTCATCTGCCTCCCTTCCTTCTACCGGTGCTTCTCCCGGATTTTCTCCTTCCTCCTCTTCTGTCTCCTCCGTTCGTCCTTCCGTCTCTTCCTTTTCTGTCCCTTTGTCTAACACTTTCTCTGTTCTCAGTCCTTCTACTTCTGCCCCTTCATCTTGCTCTCTTCCTTGTTCCTCCTCTTCTAGTCTCCCTCAACGCTCTCACCGTTCCAAGCCTCCCCCCCGTTCTCCGTCATCTTCCTCTTCTAGTCGCCCGAAATCTCCTCCTTGCTCTAAACTTCCCTTCTCCTCTACCAAATGGGCTCCTGTGCTCCGTTCTTCCTCGCCCGCTTCCTCTTTTAAACGTAAGGGTGGTCTCCGTGATGTGCGGAGCTCAAGTCCCTGCGAGAAGAAGAAGTCGCCTCCTTCTCCTTCTGTTTCCCTTTCTCCTCTCTCCGTCCAGTCTCCTCCTCCTCCCGTCACTGCATCCCTAGATTTCTCCTACGAAACCCTACCTAAGATTGATGAATTTATCCGTTCTTCCCACCCACCACTTTCAACTGTTCATGCCGAAGTTCATCCTACCCCCTCTTCTCTCCCCCCTACCCCTCTCCCGCCTTCCCCTGCCCCGTCCTCTTCCTTCACTCCCCCTTCTGGCCTTCCTCCGGGCCCCCCTCCTCTTCCTCCTCCTGACCCTCCCCCTCTTCCTTCTCCTGCCCTTACCCCCTCCTTCTCTTCCCACCCGCCGTCCGTCCTTCCTACCTCTTCCGGCCCTCCTCCTTCCTCTCCTCTTTCTCTGTTAGACCTCCCTATGCCCCCCGGTTTCCAGTCTTCCCCTTCAACGTCTTCTCCAATTCCTGCTATTATTTCCCATCGTTAGCCTCTCTTGGCTATATTTTCCACCCACGGTGTTAACTGTATTTTGTAAATATGTTGTATATAGTGTACGTCTTTTCTTCCCTCTTGTACACGTCTTCTTTTTATTCTTTTTTGTCTTTTTAATGTCCATTTTACAATGGAACATTCGTAGTTTTGCAGCACATCGTGTTGATCTTCGTTACCTTATCTCTAGGTTTAGCCCACTTGTTATTAGTTTACAAGAATCGCGTTTATCTAATGCCCCCTCCCCAATACCTTTTTACTCCTATATAAGTTCTCCCCAATCCCAGTATGCTACTTGCCTCCTTGTACATCATGATGTCCCAGTGTCTCCGTTAACTATCCGTACCTCTCTTAAATGCACGCTTGCCAGTGTTCCTTTCACGCTGGCTTACAGTAGTTTCCATATACCTTTCCCCTCGATCCCGATCGATGTTCCAGAATTAAACAGGATCCTTTCTCTATTACCTCCACCTTTCCTCCTTTTAGGGGATTTTAATTGCAGGCATTCCCTGTGGGGTGACTACCGTTAATACACGAGGTCGTTCCCTTGAGGCTCTGATTCGTACACACGATTTATTTCTTTTAAACACTGGTTCTTCTACGCATTTTGATAGCGGCACCCGTACCTTCTCATGTATTGACTTGTCTCTGTGTTCCCCTACACTTGGATTTTACTTGGAAGGTCTTTAATGATTACTGTGCGACTGACCACTTCCCGATTGTCCTCTCCCCTACGTCTTACTCCCCAGTGCCGCGCCCTCCCCGTTGGTGTTTCGATCGTGCCGACTGGTCATCTTTCGCTGATCTCGCCGTTCCGCCTAATCCGACCCCTGCTTTCCCGGACCCTGATGCCATGCTTACCAGTTTCCTGATGTTTGTGCTCCATGCTGCCTATACTTGTATTCCACGCACCACTCGGAGTATGTCTTCTAAGTGTGTACCGTGGTGGACTGCTCAGTGCACTTCGGCTTTACGCAATAAAAGAGCCAAGTGGAAGAGTTTCCGTCGGAAAAAAGGCTCTCCATATGAGCGGGATGCGTATACTCTTTTCAAACAGGCTAATGCCGTCTTCCGTCGTACAATCCGCTCTGCAAAAAAATCTAGCTGGATTTCGTATGCCTCTACTATCAACGCGGATACACCTGTTCCGCAAGTCTGGGCTCGCGTCAGGAAGATTGCGGGGAAACATGCGCCTACGCCGGCCCCAGTCCTCCATACCAACACTGGCATTGTGGGCGATCCGTCTCTGGTGGCCAATATTTTGGGACAAAATTTCGGTGATGTTAGCACTGGCTCCCATCTCCCGCCCTCCTTCCAGATGCATAAACGCCGTTCTGAACTTAAGCGATTTGACTTCGCCTTCGCCTGGAAATACAACATCCTTCGTACCCTTTTACGTTCTGGTGTGTCTGGCAACATGGCGGTATTCTTGAAGAACTTTCTCCGTGATCGTACTTTCCGAGTCAAGCTTCAGAATACATTTTCACGAACATACCCCCAACACGACGGTGTCCCACAGGGTTGTGTTCTTAGTACCATCCTTTTTATCCTAGCTATTAATGGTATTATTTCTTCTCTCCCTCTTGGTGTCCGTGCTTCTTTGTATGTGGACGACTTCGCTATTTACGCTGTGGGTTTGGATATCGCTGCCCTACAAAATCTCATGCAGAAGGCCATTGATGCAGCTGCGCAGTGGGCTACGGCCTATGGTTTTCGGTTTTCGCCCTCGAAATCTTGTGCCGTCATCTTCACAAAACGCCATACAGTCCCGCATCCTGTTCTTACGTTGTATAACCGCCCTCTGCCTTACAGGTCCTCCGCTCCATTCTTAGGTCTCATTTTCGATACTCGGTTGACATGGTACCCGCACATTACTTCGTTACTGACCTCCACCACCCGACGGCTTCAACTCTTACAAACCCTTAGCCACTTGTCTTGGGGTGCGGACCGGGCGACTCTTCTGCGCCTCTATACAACGCTTATTCTCTCCAAGATCGATTATGGCTGCCAGGTATATGCCTCCGCTGCGCGTACAAACCTTAAGCGCCTAGACTCCCTTCACCATCACGGTCTGCGCTTGTCGCTAGGGGCTTTTCGCTCTACTCCGGTTATTAGCCTTTATGCTGAATCAGGTGTCCCGCGGTGGGACATCATCCAGGCGGGATAAACTGACCCTTCGATGTCATCTTCGCCTTCTGCAACACAGTTCGGCTGGTTTTCCTCCCACGGCTTCCGGCTTAGCCCCATCAGTGTCTGCTACTTCGTTCCCCAGTCGGGTCTCTGCTTTATTAGCCTCCTTCTCTTTTCCCATTCCATCGGTGCTACCCCTCCGACAGTCCGAGTTCCCCCCATGGCTACTCCCTCGCCCTACCGTTTGTACAGCTGCCCTCCCCCCCTCTAAGGCCTCTTCAACCCCACAGTTGCTTTATGCTCAGTTTGCGGAACATATGCTACGCCACTCTTCAGCCGTTCCAGTGTACACTGATGGTTCCAAGACCTCCGCCGGTACAGGGTTTGCGGTTGTGTTCCCGGACCGGACCTTCCAACGTCACATCCAATCATGTGCTAGTGTCTTTACGGCTGAGTTATTTGCTATTTTATTTGCCCTACGTACTATTTTTTGTTCACACCTGCATACCTTTGTAATTTTTAGTGACTCCCTTAGTGCTCTTCAGAGTATTCAGTCTCTTCCTGCTGTTAACCCCTTAGTGCTGGAGATTCAAGAATGGTTGTTCCGCATCGCTACTAAATTGAAGTCCCTGTCTTTCTGTTGGGTCCCGAGTCATGTTGGAGTGCCTGGCAATGAGCGGGTTGATTTTTTCGCCCGCTCTGCTATTACCTCTCACCGCCTCGTGCCACGACGTATTCCTGCATCTGATTACTTCCCGCGTGTTACTCAATTACTACGTCAGCGCTGGCAGGACGAATGGACCTCCATGAGGGTGTCTGATGTCAAACTGCGTTCTGTCAAACCTTCCGTCCTACCTTGGAAGTCTTCCTCTCATCGCAATCGTCGATGGGAGACCGCTCTAGCCCGTCTTCGGCTCGGCCACACCAGGCTCACGCATGGTCATTTGATGTCCTGTGATGTCCCCACGCTCTGTCCTTGCTGCCATATTTCAGTGTCTGTCCAGCATCTCCTTATCGACTGTCCGCGTTTCTCCAATGCCCGACGGCAGGCATTCCCCTTCATATCCTCCCTTAATCGCCCCCTTGTCTTAGCCGATATGCTTGGAGAGTCCCCCACTTTCTCCCTCCCACATCCTATGCGGTTTCTCCTCCATACCCGTCTCCTTCAGCTTCTTTAATTAGTGTTTCCTAGTCTTCTTCTCCTCTACTCCGTATTGCGCCCAGCCCCACAACACCTCCGGTGTTTTTTTTTTTTTTCCACAAAGTTTCTTTTGGTGCCACATAGTCTTTTTAGGCTTGGTGCGAATCCCTATTTTAATAATAATAATAATGCCTTGAATTGCTCCATGTGTCCTGGCATTTTGGTTCGAACGTCCCTTGATTTTGGCCCTGTCACTCTTTCAACTCTGAGGAAGACACTCGCTACAGGCAGTTTTGCTTTTTGTCTCCCTCACTCACATAGAAAAAAAATAATAGATTTTGCTTGTGTATGGGTATATATTTGATGGGTTCTTGTTTGCTTAAATAGTTTACTTTGATATTTTCTCTACTTGTGAAATGCCTCCTGTTGTTGCTCCTTTTTCTTTGGTAGTCAGTCTGCTGTTGCTAGTTTCTTTGTGCTTATATCAATTGTCTTGTTTGGATATTATGTTAGTTCCCGAATGTTTAGCGTTATGTTGCTTTAGTTGTTTATCTTAATATTGTTTGCTTAACCCCTTCATGATTGACACATTTTGATAGTACAGTAACTCTGCTATCATTTTAAATTGTTTTTGTCCGTTAACCCTTTGAGTACCAGAAGTAACTTGGCCATCATTTGACATTGTTTTTGTCCGTTAACCCTTTGAGTACCAGCGATGTGTGTTAGATTTGTATTGTGGCTATATTTTGACGATTGGTGGTTAAAAGGGTTGGTAGAGATATTATTGAAGCCTTATTTTTGGCTAGAGGTCCTTCCTAAGCTGAATAAAGTGGTTGAAAAGAGTTGGTTGAGATATATTGAAGTATTATTTTTTGCTAGAGGTCCTTCTTAAGCTGAATAAAGTGGTTAAAAGTTGGTTGAGATATATTGAAGCCTTATTTTTTGCTAGAGGTCCTTCCTAAGGTGAATAGTGGTTGATTACACAAATTTAATTGTTAAGAACTTTAAAATTATAATAAGCTCCCATTTCTAAAAAAAAAAAATATATTTAAAAACGGATTGCGCCATTGAATGCAGCGCGTCCTGAGGAATCCAAACATATCCCACATGTCCAAATCTATTTTTTCCAAAAAAAGTTGTTCTATTTTAATTTGTGACCATATCGTTGGAATCTTCTCGAAGCGAAGCGGAGAGTTCCCAAAAATTTATTCAGGTGATTCCGACCTACAAAACACAATTTTTTGTTTTTGTCCAATTCCTTGTAAAGTATTGTACAATCTTAAAACAGCTCCCAAGGCCACAAAAATGGGCGGAATTAAAATTGGTTTGTGCCATTGGATTTTTCGCGTCGAGAAGAATCCAAATATACCGCAAAAAATATGAAAATCGAAAATGTTCGGTCAACCTCCAAAAAACACCAAGGCAAATCGGTGATATTGGTCGAATTTTGACTTGTCAATATTATTACATATTTGGATTCGTCTCGCCATTGCGGGTGCAACGGTATGATTTTTTTAAAATTTTGACCTATGTTTAGGCCCCCTAGGCCTATTTTAAAGTTTAAAAACTCCATAGACGAGTTATTTATGAACGGATTTTGTTTAAATTTATACCATTAGTACACTTTGGCAAATTGAATCAAATGGTGCAAACAGAATTAAAATCGGACCATTAGTTTAGGATTTCGATTTTGACTGGGCCTTCCTGGAGGGCCCAGGGGACTGTTTTTTGGACTTTAAAAGTCGTCTGTAGCCCAAACTATAAGTCCTAGGGAATTCTACTTGGTGCCATTCGATTTTTCTCGTCGAGCTGCTTCTAGACATGGAATTAGATTTCATTTTCGCCCAGCCATTCGCCCAGAATCGAAAAAAAAAAAAAAAAAAAAAAAAAAGTCAAATCGGTGATTTTGGTCGAATTTTGACTTGTCAATATTATTACATATTTGGATTCGTCTCGCCATTGCGGATTCCACGGTATAATTTTGTTTTTAAATTTTGACCTATTTTTAGGCCCCCTAGGCTTATTTTAAAGTTTAAAAACCACATAGACGAGTTATTTATGAACGGATTTTGTTTAAATTTATACCATAAGTACACTTTGGCAAGCTGAATTGAATGGCGCAAACAAAATTAAAATCGGACCATTAGTTTAGGATTTCGATTTTGACTGGGCTTCCTGGAGGGCCCAGGGGACCGTTTTTTGGACTTTAAAAGTCCTGTGTAGCCCAAACTATAAGTCCTAGGGAATTCTACTTGGTGCCATTTGATTTTTCTCGCCGAGCTGCTTCTAGAAATGGTCTTAGATTTCATTTTCGCTCAGCCATTTGCCCAGAATCGAAAAAAAAAAATCCTAAAAACCCTAGCACCAGCAAATCGGTGATTTTGGTCGAATTTTGACTTGTCAATATTATTACATATTTGGATTCGGCTCGCCATTGCGGATTCAACGGTATAATTGTTGTTTAATTTTGACCTATTTTTAGGCCCCCTAGGCCTATTTTAAAGTTTAAAAACTCCATAGACGAGTTATTTATGAACGGATTTTGTTTAAATTTATACCATAAGTACACTTTGGCAAGCTGAATCGAATGTCGCAAACAGAATTAAAATCGGACCATTAGTTTAGGATTTCGATTTTGACTGGGCCTTCCTGGAGGGCCCAGGGGACCGTTTTTTGGACTTTAAAAGTCCTCTGTAGCCCAAACTATAAGCCCTAGGGAATTCTACTTGGTGCCATTCGATTTTTCTCGTCGAGCTGCTTCTAGACATGGTCTTAGATTTCATTTTTGCCCAGCCATTCGCCCAGAATCGGGGAAAAAAAAAAAAAAACAAAAAAAACAGGCAAATCGGTGATTTTGGTCGAATTTTGACTTGTCAATATTATTAAAATTAAAAAACAATTATACTGTTGAATCCGCAACGGCGAGACGAATCCAAATATGTAATAATATTGACAAGTCAAAATTCGACCAAAATCACCGATTTGCCTGTTTTTTTTTTTTTTTTTTTTTTTTTCCCGGTTCTGGGCGAATGGCTGGGAAAAAATGAAATCTCCAAGAAGGCCCAGTCAAAATCGAAATCCTAAACTAATGGTCCGATTTTAATTTTGTTTGCGCCATTCAATTCAGCTTGCCAAAGTGTACTTATGGTATAAATTTAAACAAAATCCGTTCATAAATAACTCGTCTATGGAGTTTTTAAACTTTAAAATAGGTCAAAATTAAAAAAACAATTATACCGTTGAATCCGCAACGGCGAGACGAATCCAAATATCTTGAAAAAATGGTAGCCATCTTGGATTTTTGCGTGGCTAACGCCCTTTTTTGAAAGAGTGGACTCTAATGAACATTTGTGCCAAATGTCATGCTTGCATGATTAAGTGAACTATTTTTGCACTTATCTGCTCCACTAATTGTGAAATCTGATTGCTAAAGTCTGACTTTTCAACCGGGGAACCCAAATTTGCACCAGTAGTAAGATATAACGAGCTGCCTTCACTCGAGACCAAATGACGATTAATAGATTTACAGTATTTTCCGCTTGACTTTGCATTATATTCAAATGTTAATCAGTCCTCAAGAGAGTACTTAACATTCAGTTAATAATTGATAACTTTAGTGCAATTGAATACCCTTCCATCTCTCTCTCTCTCTCTCTCTCTCTCTCTCTCTCTCTCTCTCTCTCTCCTATTTATTTCGGTAGGAATTATCTCCCCTTCCTTTTCTATTGATCTTCTTATCGATTCCCTTCAGGAGTGTTCACATCTTAATATTTTCCTTTTCCGTTTGTTTGCTCTTTCTCGATTTGTTCGTCATACATTTATACATTGATTGTAAGCTTGCTCATTTCTTAAGGGAGGGTGATATTTTATTTTTAATTTATTTATAATATATATATATATATATATATATATATATATATATATATATATATACCTGTATATATATATATATATATATATATATATATATATATATATATATATATATATAAAGGCATACTGTATGTATGCTTAGTTTGCTCCCTAGACCTCCACCGAGCTTTAAAAATACAATTCTGTAAATTTTTCGGTAAAAAAAGTTCCGTCCAAAAGCTGATTCACATTAATTCATAAAAATATTATTACCACCAACGCACCAATATATTGTGGACATATGGCATGTTGTACCCGTAGATTTATGTAAGTTAACGAGTATTCTCCATGCGTGAAGTGTAGATACAAACATTTCCTAACTAAGAGCTCTAATGGAAGCCTTGCCATACTTTCGTTAATATTATGATGCTCTTATAATATATGTTAAGTCATTGTATTACGAAATTAATTGACGTAATTTCCGAAAATCTGACTGCTCTTGAATGTTTTGTGCGGTGCTTCTATATACAGTATATATATATATACAGTATATATATATATATATATATATATATATATATATATATATATATATATATATATACAGTATATATATATATATATATATATATATATATATATATATATATATATATATATATATAGTCTATAATTTATTATTTTATTTATCAATTGATCGGACAGTAACCCACCCTTAGTTTTACAAAATTTAAATGAGGAATATAACATAGGCCTATAGGCCTACGTACCAAAGGAGGCTTAACACAAGAAAGCAAAGAAACTAAACAGCATTATGGTCAAAATATAGCGGCCATTCATTCAGTCATTCATCGTTATAATACTTTTGTTCGTGTACTTATTGATTCAATTCCATGATATTGAAAGTTATATTCATGACGAGAGAGCGAGAGTGAGCATAGATTATAGCTGGGAGAGAGAGAGAGAGCGAGCGCTACACACGTGGTAAAGAGGGAGGGCGGTGCGGGGAGGTAGAAGCATATGGTACTAATAATCTTAAAAGACCAATCTGAGCTGGGAGTATACGTCTCGGGCAGCTGGTTCTTGTTCACGGTATTTTGATTATCTTAATGAGTTGTCGGAAATTTTTATAACTTGAATATTATACTTTTCTCCTAGCCATAGCAGTAGCCTAATATTAGCAACGATGGTATACCCTGTTCCAAGTAAGTAGACCAAAACTCCCGAACATTAATCACAAACGACCAGAGTAATCCGGCTAATAATAGGGTCAGTCAGGGCATAGGTGTGATAATTTACATCCTATTTGCTCTAGCACTTTTTGAGTTACAGAGATTAGGATTCACGATTTCTGGCCTACCTATTTGGAACAGGGTATAGTAATATCGGCGTGAATAACACCTAAGTCTTCTATCTATATATATTTTCACTTGTCCTAAGCAGGTCAGGTCAGGTGAAGGTATTAAGGGATAGGCCTTTACAACGGCACCTCATATCTACTTTTCGCAGAATATTGAGAGGAGAGAAGGGGTGTTTTGAGAGGGATGAAGCTGTTGGAGTGGCTTTCTTGTATGTTATTAGTCTGCATCACCATAGCCAATTACTGTACATGTCTAATATTACTGCAGTCATGAAATCTAGTGTAATAGCCTGAAATGTATTGTATATGAAGATGGATTGGCAATTGATAGGGCAGGGGGTGAATAAATGTGTGTGTGTGTGTGTTTATATATATATATATATATATATATATATATATATATATATATATATATGTTTTGTTTTTTCCCCTAGTTTGCTAGATAATTTTGTAATTTGTATGTAGAAAAATGTCCCTGCCGGGACTCGAACTACGGAAAGGACAAGAGTCTATGCATTAATCAACTAAACCAAGATGTTGCCACTTGTAACAGCTTTCGGAGGGGGCTGACCAAACAGACGAGAATCAGCAATTGGCGGTCTGTGTCGTTCAGTATGACAATCAAAATACTGATCGGTCAATTGCTGTCAACTGAATCACCGATCGTTCTGTTGATCGCTACCCTGGGGCAGTAAATTATTTATGTACACAAGTACAACACGGAATATATATAATCGGATTTATCACTGTGAACTTAGCCACTAAAATTGTCATCCTCTCAATGTACTGTACCTTCCTACCTGTCAGTCATAACTGGTATCACAAATACTTGTAACTACACGAGGTAAACATCAAGACTAGCCTACATACTGGTATAATCTAATCGGGCTCATCATCACCTATAATAACCCAACCAGTAAATCGCCATCCCCCTCATCCACCTGTCGCCTACCCATAGCTATAAGTCACCCATTTAACCCTGGGATCGTAAATAACCCGGGTAAAAAAGTCAGCTGGCAGTGTTGTAAGTGGTGGAGGGAGTGATGGAGGAGGGACGGCAGCAAGGGAGGCTAACGTGGAGCTAGACCTTGTAAATATAGGCATTTGTCAAGGTGGAAGGGGTTTAAACAGAGGATGACATGCCTTGTTCTCTGTCTTGCTTTGTCTCTGTGATGGGCGTCTGTCTCTAATCAACGTTTTTTATCGTATTCTAAATCTGCGTGGTGATGTGCCTGTGTCTTTTCTCTTTTTGCATTATTCTCTGCCTTGCCTTGTCTCTGTAATGGGCGTATGTTTCTGATTGTCGTTTTTTATCGTATTCTAAATCTTCGTGGTGATGTTTCTGTGTCCTTTCTCCTTGTTCTCTGTTCTATGCCCTGCTTTATCTCTGTGATGGGCGTATGTCTCTGATTATCGTTATATATCGTGTTCTAGAGCTGCGTCATGTGTTCAATGCCCCTTATACACTGTTTTCTTGAATTGCTTCGTCTCTGTAATGCAATATATTCCTGTAGTCTGCTTTCTTTACGTTTGGCTCGTAGTTTTAAATCTACGTGAAGTTATCTCTCCGTTTCCCTTATCTTTGTCTGTATCCCCCCTTTGAGTTGGGTCCGCCAATTTTGTTTTGTTTCCTGTGGCGTATTTCTGCTCTTGATTTGCTTTATTTTGAGTCTGCACAATATGTCTGTGTCCCTTCCCTATATATATATAAATATATATGTTTATCTTCAATCTCTGTGTCGTGTATGTCTATGGTTTATTATACTTTATCAACTGTGTCTGTTTCCAGGTAAAGTTGCCCAGATAAGTAGGCTACTGTTTCGCTCAGTGTTATACATGGAAATATAATACGCACGATTGAATTACGAGTGTAGATTCCTATGCAATGGTTAACTCATCTGACTTGTCAACTGATATTTAAAAGAAACCACACTCGCTCATACTATATTACTTTCATACTTATGATTGCAGCGAGGTACATAACTTATGTGGGCAACTGTACATTCTATCTCTCTTTCTCTGTCGTGCTTCATGTTCTCTTTTGATCTCTGTCTCGATCCTCGTATATTTCGGCTTCTTTGCTTCCGTCTCACGCTCTGTCTCGTCGCTGTCACCCCCTTTCAAATCTACCGTTGTAATATATTATCTCCGGCACATAATAATAACAAATGTTCGTTGAGGGGCCGATCTTGAGTTGCATACGAAAAGGGGATCGTGGGGTAAGGATTGGAATTAGATTATCAGTGTATTTCTTTTGTCAGTTTCGTGTTTTCGGGTCGTTCGTTAATTTTGTCACTGAGGGGTAACGTTGGACAGTATGAGGTAAGGGGATCGTGGGGAAAGGATTTGGATTAGATTGTCAGTATGAGCTTTAACTGCCCTTTTATCTAACCTTGGTCTAGAACTGGCTGGTGACGAGAGTTAAGGGGGGGGGGATATTTTAGTATTAGTTTATATATATATATATATATATATATATATATATGTGTAGTATTTATACCATGGGTTCAGGAGGACCAACAATCAAGAGAAGAATACAAAGGAAGACAAGCAAAAACAGCCAGAAGACTGAGGAGATGGAACGACACATCAAAAGCAAGCCAACACTAATTCACCCCCCCCCCCCCCATTCAACCAAAGTAAACCCATCTTTGTAAACTGTCAATAGCTTAGTGTGGCTTTAGTCACAGGTGTTTGTTTACGGAAGTTGTACTATTGGACTATTTCTTATTGTGGTACGGTTGGACAAATAAATCGTGTCTCCGCTGTCATTACGTTTTGCTCGCTGTGCTGTATTAATGTATGTCAGATGTTGAATAGGGTGTGTACATATAGGAACATGTTTGTATGTATCACTCGAAACGATGAATTAATGTTTAGATAGTGCTGATACCAATTATCGATTGAAATGTACTTTGTGGGGACTGTCACACGATAAATTGTATGTAAATTTTCTATGATCAAAAAATGTCCGGCAACATTTCTGGGACCTTAGGTGACCGAATGATTGAAAACATTAGTTCACCTCATAAGCTGCCAGACCAGTCTTAAGGAGAATATAAGTGCTCGTGTGATACCGGCTTTATTTTCACTGTTTTGTGTATGATAAATTGAATATCAACCATCTTTATCGGAATTAAGTGAAGTTTATAACTAGCCTACTATCAATAGAGCTTATATGAACAAACCAAGATTTTGTAATTTATTCAATTAAGTAATGGGCACTTCCATTAAAAATGTAAATTGAACAGCAAGCTTCGAGGACAGATATTTATAATGTATTAAAAATGCTGGAGTTAGTAAGATAATTAAACAAGGCTTACTAGGTTTTAATGGGATATATATATATATATATATATATATATATATTAATTGTCTCTTTTTGTCTTTGACCTCATCTATATTTGGTGGTAGTGCACAGAATGTTTTTGTTTGTGTGTTTTTTTTTTGCTGGTGGTGCACAGACTATCTTGGTGTCTTGTGGGTTTTGTTTCTGTACTAGCTACTACATATTGTTTTCCCCGCTACCGTCTCCTTATTTCTGTCAATGCACTACTTCCTGTCAACCACCGTCATTCCGCCTTTTTAGCTGCAACACAGGCATTTTAGCTCGAACGTCCCTTGATTTTGGCCCTGTCACTCTTTCAACTCTGGGGGAGGCACTCGCTGCAGGCAGTTATGCCTTTTGTCTCCCTCATTCACATAGAAACAAAAATCGCCTAGCTGATACGTTACTATATGAAGACTTGAGACACTGAATATTGAATGAGGGAAAACACTGACTTTTTTATAATTTGTGTATGTATTATTACTATTATTAATATTTTTAAGTTTGCTTTCGAGATCTCCATCAAGCTATAAAAAAGCACTCCCTAGACCCCACTTCGAGATAGTTGTATACATTTATTCGGTAGCAAAATGTCGCGGTCGAAGGCTGGTTCCTCCTGAATTATAGGCTTGTTGTCACTCACCAGGAAGATATCGACACCTATATTGCACGATAAGTCTTGAACTTAACAAAGGAATGGGGCGAAAGGTCTTAAGATCGCCAGGCTAATGGGGCGAACGTCTTAAAATCTCAAAACTAATGGAGATAAACATGAGGGAGAAGGGTGTCTAGAAAAAACACACCCTTAAAGCGAATAGTTCAATGTATTTCATCAACGAATCCGTATTGTTCAGTACATGTTATATTTAATTAATTTAATTGCGAGGTGTTTAGTGTTGGGAGTATGTATGTATGTATGTATGTATGTATGTATGTATGCATAATGGAATTGTATATGTATGTATGTATATACTCCGGCAAATACCCCATTGCTGGGGGTGGCCGACTCGAGACAGAGCCCGAACAGAAACAACATTCAAGGGTTCTAATTTTCAGTGTCCGCGACCACTTTCGCGTTCCCTCGCCCCTTTCTCTGTCACGATGAGCAGGAGAATTTTACACGGTTGGAGAATTCTTAGCTCCCTGCCCCCATAAGGAAAAGCAGGACAGTAAATGAGACAGACAGAAACGGCTAAGGTTGGGTTGAGGATGCCAAGCCTCACTCTGGATAGGACCAGATTAGATTATATCATCTTTCATTGCAGGCGAAAAACCGTGGTCCTAACATACTTCTAATTATAGAAGCATATAATTATCTGGAAACGCAATTATTATTGGGTTTTGTTTATACATCAATTACAACCCTATATATAGTCCTACTATAAATTGAAAAGTTTCATCCAAAAATCAATCCAAATAGTTATAATTGCTTAAAGAAAAAGCATTGAGGGTTCACAAATTTACATAAGTGACTTTACGTCCTTGTTAGGCCCTCTTTCTGTGTATTATATCTAGTGTGTTAAATGTACAGTTACTCTTTAAATTAGTGGTTCCCTCATTTTCCATAATACAAGACAGTAAAATCATACTTTATAATTATGTATATATATATATATAAAGCAAAATACACCAATGATTCCTTCCCCATGGTTGTATTGGCGTAAATAATAACATTAGAGATTCATGGATTTTTGTTATCGATTGTACCGCCGTATGAAAATAATAGGGGGTCCACGAATGTTTATGAGTGATAGTACCTTAGTTATTATGCACTAATTCTTGTCTACCACCCACATCGATCCCCATCTTCTGTATGAGCATGTGTGTGTCGCGAACAAAAGTATTATCTCGTCCGCTTCGTGGTTAGTGAGCGTGAAGCTTCGAGATGGCAGTAGCTTCTTCTTGCTGCCACTAGATGGTAGCACATTATTCCCACGTTGGTATAATGCCACGTCGGTCATCATCTTCTACACTGCTATTTGACAAAGGATCGGGTGTGAGAAGGTGAGGATTTGATCAACTTGCCATACTAACATCTCCCTCCCTCTATTCCTCGACATTTCGTCTGTTTATACCATAGGGGTCTATGGTTTATACTGTATATGTGTCATTCCATATCTGTCATAGCGGTAGGATAAGAAGAGGAAGATACCAAACATTTATTATGTCTCTCTCTCTCCATTGCTCTTTGTTTATGCACAGTTTCCTGTCTAACCTCTCTCCCCCCCCCCTCTCCCTCTCTCTATCTTTCTGTCTCTCTGCAGTGTTGCGTGTGTGCCGTCTCCTGTGTCTGTCCCGCAGCCCCTCACACCTTCCACCCAGACAATGGTGCCTCCCTGCCGAGCTATTAACCTGTCAGGTGAGTGAAGGGTAACACAGCCTCCCGTCTACCATCACGAGACAGAGCCACCCACACACCCACTGTCTACTGTCCCATAAACAGCTGTCGGGACGGGCATAATAGCCAGGTGAAGAGGGTGTGAGGCTCATGTTTATTGTTGTCATTTCTGTTTATCCTCGAAGGGAGGATATTTTGGAACTTAGGATTTGGAGGTGTGCGTAAGTAAATCCTAAAGGTATTCGTGGTGTAGGCCTACAATGTTTTTTTTTCTTTTTTTTTTCTTTTTTTTCCCCTTTTTTTTTTTTTTTTTGCTGGTATAGATTATGCACTCGGTCTTTAACCTAATTTTTGGTAGGTGATAGTGCATAGGCTGCCTTTGTTTGTGTCTGTGTTGTTTCTCTGTGCTATGTGGTTTTAGATATGATCCGCCACTCCTGCCGCTCGTACTCGTGGTATCCCACAACATTTTACAAGTGCATTAGCCGATGGTATTTGCTGTAAATATTTGCCACCCAGCCAACACGACTCTAATTTGACAGTTCAGACTGATTTGACCAATTAGAATGAATGACCTTGTGACTAATTTAATAGCTTAGACTAATTTGACATTTTGAAGTAATTTCTACCAGTCAGACTAATTTCACAGCTTGTACTAATTTTACAGTTTAAAAGTATTTCGATCACTTGACTAATTAGACCCCTCTTAAGAATTAAATCAGTTGGAATAATTTGACCACTTTACTATTTCGGCCGTTTAAACCAAAGCTTGCTCCGCCCAATTGGACCAATATCCTGCTGCAACCCCTCTGTCCAATACTACTGCTCAGAATAATTTCACTGCTCGGATTAGTTTCTCCACGCAGACTAAATCAACTATTCAGACTAACTGGACTACTCGGACTATTTTGACTGTTCAGATTAATTCAGCAGCTGGAACATAATAACTAATTTGCTCGTGCTTATTCGGCCAGTCAGACTAAATTAATTGTTCATAGATGAGCGCTACCCAGAAGCTAGGTGTGCTGAACCGCCTCCGAAGGTTCTTTACTCCTGCACAGCTTCTTGCTCTGAACACAGTGCGTCCATGTATTGAGTATTGTTCGCTTGTGTGGGGTGGATCCTCTCACTCAGCACTTCTTGACAAAGTAGAAAAGAAAGCATTTTGTCTCATTAACTCGCGTCCACTCACTGACTCTTTGTAATCTCTAACTCTTCGCCACAATGTTGCATCTATCTCGCTATTCTACCACTATTACAATAAGCAGTGTTCCTCAGAGCTCTCTGTGTATACAACCTCCCCTACGTAGAGTACGTAGCACCCGTCTTGCAACACAATCCCACCCCTACTCTGTGCAACTCTCCAACCCAAGAGTGAAACGATATTCCCAATCTTTCTTCTATTCAACAGCTGAGCTCTGGAACTCTCTCCCTGAATCCATCTTCCTCTCATCATATAACATAATAACGATGAGGATTAATACTGTAAGATTAATTTTAGATTTTCTGTTTAATACGTCCACAGTACAGTGTCACTGCGTCATAGATGTTGTTGGTTATGCAAAAACTCTACCAAACCCTTATTGCAGTGTCTGATGGTATATTTTCGTCATCATAGTTACAAAATTCATTGGACAGTCTAAAAGGTCTTACCAAAATTATACTCCACACTAGGATTGGTCTATGGTTTATTGGTTAGGAGTCAACCATATAGCTCAGTCCAGATTGGCAAAGTTGTGTGTAGGGTGCGAAGCATACTGTAGGCTATTATGTTGGGTCCAGCAGGGTACCCGCAAGTGCAGAGACAGTTTTAGCCACTTATGATAGTAGGTTAAGTTAAGGGGATATGGGCGTATTCATTATGATAGTAGGTTAAGTTAAGGGGGTATGGGCGTATTCATTATGATAGTAGGTTAAGTTAAGGGGGTATGGGCGTATTCATTATAATAGTAGGTTAAGTTAAGGGGGTATGGGCGTATTCATTATGATAGTAGGTTAAGTTAAGGGGGTATGGGCGTATTCATTATGATAGTAGGTTAAGTTAAGGGATATGGGCGTATTCATTATGATAGTAGGTTAAGTTAAGGGGGTATGGGCGTATTCATTATGATAGTAGGTTAAGTTAAGGGGGTATGGGCGTATTCATTATGATAGTAGGTTAAGTTAAGGGGGTATGGGCGTATTCATTATGATAGTAGGTTAAGTTAAGGGGGTATGGGCGTATTCATTATGATAGTAGGTTAAGTTAAGGGGGTATGGGCGTATTCATTATGATAGTAGGTTAAGTTAAGGGGGTATGGGCGTATTCATTATGATAGTAGGTTAAGTTAAGGGGGTATGGGCGTATTCATTATGATAGTAGGTTAAGTTAAGGGGGTATGGGCGTATTCATTATGATAGTAGGTTAAGTTAAGGGGGTATGGGCGTATTCATTCATTCATATACTGTATGTATCTTTTTATTATTATTATTTTGTTTAGTTTCCTCCCTAGACCTCCATCAAGCTTAAAAAAATACCCGCCCAAGACCCTCCTTCAAGATAAATTTGTACATTTTTCAATAGAAAAATGTCCCGGCTGAAGGCCGTTTCCTTTTAAAATACAGGCTCGCTAGCGCTCGCCAGGAAAATATCGACACCTAAAAGACACGAAAAGTCTTAATATTGACAAAGAAATGGGGCGAAAGGTCTTAAAATTGCTAAACTAATGGGCCGAACGTATCTAATGAGCTAAACATGAGGAAGAAAGGGGACCAGAAAAACGACCTTCTCCCCTTAAGGGGACTACACACAACCCCAGCCCAAAATTTAATTTTGTTTGTTTTTGTCTAAAATGCTTCTTTCAACATAGGAGAATAGCATAGGAGGGCATTAAACAACCATATGACCCCCCCCCCCCCCCCCCCCTCCCGACACACACAACCAACAATGTCATGATTTTTTTTTTTTGGGGGGGGGTCTAAAAATGCTTCATTGAACAATGGAGAATAACATAAGAGGGCATAAACACCTATATGACATCAATCCCCCCCCCCCCCCCAAAAAACACCTATTTGACATCAATACCCCCCCCCCCAAAAAAAAAAAAAAAAAAAAAACTGAAATTTGTTACTGGCTAGTTTACGTTTTCTTCTAATACCTAAATCAGAAAACTTAGTTTTTATGAGTAACTTAGTCATTTTTTCATGACATACCACCAAATAATTGAGATGTTATATATATTTTACTTTCGTCTGCGATTTCCCACAATCATATATTGGCAACTTCCAAGTGTAACTACTCCATTGTATTGTATTGGAGCTGTTTGTAAACGCTCATGTTAACACATATTGGTTGTGCCTTCATCGTGTAATTTTTTTTTCTCGATAAAGTGAAAAACTTGAATATCAGGGGGAATTTTATTAAACAAAATCGCGATCGTCGCGACACGACGTACATTTTATGACCTCGATATCTCATGATGTATTGGAAATTTTAAGAAAAACGAAATTACATGCTCTTCGTATGGTATTCGAGTATTTACATCTAACAGCAGGTGTCTCTAGGACAAATAATAAGACCGCAGGAAGTTGTGACATCATCATGACGTCGTGACATCATGATGTCATGACGTACCACATTCTCATGCTCCCTCAAAGTCGGCATTGATAATTTGATTATACCCTAAAAGTGTCGAGATGAAAGATAGAATATTTGTTTTTTTATTATTTGTTTTGTGTCGGAGGGTGTGTAGTCCCCTTAAGTTGGGTCAGGTTAGCTTAGGTTAGATTAGCTTATGGCTATAGTAACGAAGAGCTGCACAGGTCTAGGGTTGCCTTGTTGGTATTAAGGCGGACGTAGTCGGTTTTTCCGGACCCCCTTCTCCCTCATGTTTAGCATGTTAGTTTGTAAATTTTAAGACCTTTTGCCCCATTTCTTTGTCAATATTAAAACCTATTGTGCCATTCAGGTGTCTATGTTTTCCTGGCGAGCGATAGCGAGCCTGTAATTTTAGAAGGAATAGGCCTTCGGCCGGGTCATTTTTCTACCGAAAAATGTACAAATTTGTCTTGAAAGGAGGTCTACTGTCTAGCGGGTGTTTATTAAAGCTTGATAGAGGTCTAGCAAGGAAACTCATGAAATTAATAACGGTACCAAATAAATATATAGACCAAAAACAAGCACTACCCCCTTAAACTGAGTATCCAACAAGGGAGAGGGAGTGTAAAGGGGTGTTGACTGCAGCGCCACCCGGGGTAGTGACGGCCACCCCAAGCGTCACGCCCTGTTGAAGCCTTGATGGATCACTCGGCAGACATCTTGCTACACCATGCTGACTCACTAGGGGGCAAGGAGAGAGAGAGAGAGAGGGAGGGAGCGAGAGAGAGAGAGAGAGAAAAAGAGGCGCCTTGGTATACTGTTATTTAATGAGATAAAGAGGAGGACTGTTGAGTGTAGAGAGAAAGAAAGTAGGTTAAGCTGTGATGAAGAGAAATGCAGAGGGTTGGAGAAAGCATGGAGGAAAGAGGAGTATCTAGAGAGAGAGAGAGAGGGAGATTCAAGATGATGGTTAACAGTAATGGATGAAGGCAGGAATTATTAAAGGAAGCGATAAACAAGTGGGGGAAGAAAGGGCGAGAGAGAGAGAACAGTGAGATTCAATGATTGTTAACAGTAATGGATGAAGGCAGGAGTTATAAAAGGAAGCGAGAAACAAGTGGGGGAAGAGAGAGAGAGAGAGAGGACGAGAGACGAGAAGGAACATATTGTATCTGAAGCAAAGCGGTGGAGGGGAGGAGTGAAAATAGGAGAGAGAGAGAGAGAGATGGAAGAAGATAATAGACATTAAAGGAAGGGGTGGCCGGTCTATATTTGAGAAAGTAATGCACACACATGCGCTCGCGCACACGCACACACTGTACATATATTTGCCCTTATTAGTAAATACTTCTGTACATGTTAGGTGTAGAGTATATGTATGTGACAATATATATGAATTCTATCACACAAGTAAACAGTTTGTCTTTGGATGATCTTTATTATAATGTAAGTGTTTAGCTTGGTTGGTCGACAAGTATAATGACGGTATCTTTATGATAGTGTAAGTGCTTAGTTTGGTTTGAGCGACAAGTATGAATATCTGTATTGTGATGTAAATGTTGTCTGATGATCGACAAGTATGATTATCTATATTATAGTGTATTTTCTTTGGCTAAAAGGTGTGTGTGTGTGTGTGGGGGTGGGGGGGGGGGGGAATGGGAGAGGAAGTGGGGGTACTTTGCTCCCTAGACCTCTATCAAATTTTAAAAACACCCCCAAAACCACCCTTCGAAATGAATGGGTATATTTTTTGGCAGAAAAATCTCCCAGCCGAAAGTTCCTTCTAAATTACAGGCTCGTTCTGGCTCACAGGAAGAAATCGACACCTCACTAGCACGAAAGGTCTAAATATTGACAAAGAAATAAGACGAAAGGCCCTAAAATCGCGAAACTAGTGGGTCGAACGTCTTGAAGTTTCATAACTAATGGGGCTAAGCACAAGGGAGAAAGAAGTAGGTCCAGAAAAGACTCCCCTTAACTCATAAGCTGCGCAGCTATGGTATTTGAAAGTACCCGCCATGCGAAGGTATTTGGTACATTCCTTACGAAAATCATCAATTTATCATATATATAATTAATACTTATCAATATGCCTCTATTTTACTTTTAATATGAACATTGGAAAGCAATAAAACAAGTGGTAACAGCAATTGGCTGGTGAAAAACGTATATTTTAGCCCCACGGTCGTAATCTGACCTTGACGAGCGAGAGAGAAACACCCTCCCTCGTTTGTGTCTGGCATGGTACTGAGAGACAAGGAGAGCTCTCAGACTGGCTTAGAGGGTCGGAGATACACTCCTCCATCCTCCCCCTCTCTCCCACCCGTCCTCACGCGAAAATACTCGATAAATATCGGGAATAATAGGGAAAATACCGGATAATTGAGGAGGTGCGAAAAGGAGGGGAAGGAGGGGGTTGGGACACATGTGTAGGAGTGGTAGCAAGTAATGAAGTGGAATTATCTCATCTAATCGCAAATTGCTTTGTTTTGAGTACCACTTGGGTGTTTTAAAAGTTTTTTTTTAGGCCTTGGATTTTAAGAGTCTGGCCGCATTCGCCCACTAGAACCTCTTAAGAGTCTGGCCACTCTCTCTGGCTTAATCGATGGACCAGTGTACTGTATATGAGTATGTTGTGCCCTGCAGTCTTGTGGTTGAGGTTGTTGGGTCTCATATAGCCTCTGCCCTCCCTTCCCCCCCTCCCCCCTCTCTCTCTCTCTCCTCTGTTTCTTCGACCTTGCAAGATTTTACTCTCCATGGCTTTTAATCTTCTCTCCCCCTGCACTCTTCTCCTCCCCGCCTCCCCCCCTTGCCCCCTTCCTCCCTCCCTCTCTCTCTCTCTCTCTCTCTCTCTCTCTCTCTCTCTCACACACACAAACACACACACACACTCTGACTCACACAATTACTCTCACTCACTCTCACACACACACTCTCTCACCCCAACATACTATAAATGGGTCTGTGGATTATAACAATACGCATTTACCCAACACTTGAACGCAGCACGCAACCATGGCTAAAAAAAAGTTAAAACAAAAAAATAATAACAATTGTAGTAAATGTGAAAGATTATACACATTCTAACATCTGTTCTACTTGAAACACATGCCCCATTGAGGTTGTAAATCATTAAAGTAAAATGTAGATGATACAATAACACATTTCCGTTTTCTGGCTATTATCAAGCGGTTTTATTGAGATTAGGAAGGGTATATGAAAGTGTTTAAGAAGAGGAATGAAGAAAGAGGAATTTTGGTGATTTACAGATAATGGGAGATTGCTTTATCTTTGTATTGTTTAGTTTCCTCCCTAGACCTCCATCAAGCTTTAAAAAACACCCCCTAGACCCCCCTTCAAGATGGATTTGTACATTTTTCGGTAAAAAAGTGTCCCGCCCGAAGGCCGATTACTCTTAAAATTACAGGCTTGCTATCGCTCGCCGGGAAAAAATCGACACCTAAATAGCACGAAAAGTCTTAATATTGACGAAGAAATGGGGTGTAAAGTCTTAAAATCACCAAACTAATGAGCCGAACGTCTTAAAATCTAAAACACAATGGGGCTAAACACGAGGGAGAAGGGGGCCAGAAAAAACAGCCCATCTCCTATTAATGTTTAACTCTATGCAATCTCTGTTTGATTTAGAGTATCTCCATGGAGAGGACCGCAAGTTCTTTGAGTCACTGTACTAACTAAAGGCTAGTGAAGACACATTCAATTGGCTATGTCTTGTGGGAATTAAATATTGACTATAATATTGCAAACTATGTTATTCTAGTGTTGGATTAAGTTAAATAGTTGATATATTAAAACGAATATTTGGAATAAGATAAAACATCATCACTGTAGATTTATAAGTTTGTGTTGTTTCGAAGCCAATTGTTAACGTCATCTCTCTCTCTCTCTCTCTCTCGTCTTTGGCAACACACCGTGACGTTTGAAGATACAATTACTCTCCCTCTCTCTGTTTCTCCCTCCCTCTCCTTCCCACATATTCTACCATTCGCTCTCACTCTCACTTTCACACTCTCTCTTTATCTATATATCTATCTATTTATATGTCTGTCTGTCTGTCTCTCTCTATCTTTCTCTCTCTCTCTCCCCCTCTCTCTCTCTCTCTCTCTCTCTCTCTCTGTATATCTATCTAAATCATATATATATATATATATATATATATATATATATATATATATATATATATATATATATATATATATATATATATATATATATATATATATATATATATATATACTGTATATGTGTGTTCTTCACTCTCCTTCCTGTTATATTTTATTTTACTATGCAATTTTAGTTTGTTTGGTTCAATTAGTATGTTATATATTATTGAAAAAAGGTCTATAGTTTATAGACAAGTAAAGACTGCCTCCATATCTCATATCTTAAGAGGGGGTTGGGGGAGTTTAATTCAGGGCCCCCTCCTCACTCATGTTTAGCCCCATTAGTTTTCACATTTTAAGACATTCACCCCATTAATTAGGCGATTTTAATACCTTTCATGCCATTCAGGTGTTGATTTGTTCCTGGTGAGTCTGCGAGCTTGCAATAAGCGAGCAATCGGCCGGGGCATTTGTTTACCGAAAATACAAATTCATCTTCAAGGGGGGGTTGGGGGTATTTAATTAACCCTTTCTGTACCGGTGACTTATTCTCTTATTTAATTATACCTATATTTAGACGATTTTGTGCAGTTTAAGAAGGGTATGTGGTAGTAAAAAGGGTTAATTGAGATAGTTAGAAGCTTGTTCATTGATGGAGGCCCTTTTTAAACTGAACAAAATCGTCTAACAATGGCCAAAATAGTTAAATGTATGTCACCGATAGTGAATGGGTTAAAGCTTGATGGAAACTAATAATAAGTAAATAAATATATAAAAATCTCCCCTTGAAATTTGTTGCTTTCCCCCTTTCAATTTCTTCTCTCCTCATTCTCTCTTTTTCTCTCCTCTTTCTCTTCTATTTCTCTTCTCTTACTCTCTCTTTCTCTTCTCTTACTCTCTCTCTCTCTCTCTCTTTTCTCTCCTCTTCCTCTCTCTTCGTTCTCTCCTCTTCCCTTCTATTATTTCTCTCCTCTTCCTCTGTTCTCCCCCTCGCTTCTTTCTCTCCTCTTCCCCTCTCTTATTTCACTCCTCTTCCTCTCTTCTTTCTCTCTTCTTCCCCTTTCTTCTTTCTCTCCTCTTCCTCTCTCTTCTTTCTCTCCTCTTCCTCTCTTCTTTCTCTCCTCTTCCCCTTTCTCTCCTCTTCCTCTCTCTTCTTTCTCTCCTCTTCCTCTCTCTTCTTTCTCTCCTTGCTCTCTCTTCTTTCTCTCCTTGCTCTCTCTCCTTCCTCTCTCTTCTTTCTCTCCTCTTCCTCTCTTTTCCTTCTCTCCTTTTCCTCTCTTCTTTCTCTCCTCTTCCTCTCTATTCTTTCTATGTTCTCCCCTTTTCTTCTCTCTCTCCCCTTCCTCTCTCCTCTTCAGAAATAATTGGGCTATATCATTAAGAGGCAATTGAAGCATAAAAATAAGTTAATAGTCCTCCCACTTTACAACGCTCAGATACGGCCTTTCCTGGAGTATGCTGTTTAATTCTGGTCTCCAGCCAGCACTCAGGAAAGATATAGAGCGACTGGACATAGTACAAGCTAGGGATACAAAGTTTATTCCATCGCTTAGAAGACTGAGCTATGAGGACTGGTTGAGAGCTCTTGATATCTTTCCATTGGAGACACGCAGACTACGAGGTCAGCTCATTGAAGTTTTGAATATACTTAATGGGTTTGACAATGTGGATTATAGCAAAATGTTTAGCCTCAATATGAATACAACACACAACCATGGCTGGAAATTAGAATTGAAAAGGTTCAACACTAGTGTTTGTGGATTTTTTTCACATACACATTCTGTTCTACCTGGAACAAACTTCCTTCCGAAGTTGTAAAAATGTCTTTGGTAAAGCAGTTCAAGAAGAGAGTAGATAGTATTTTTTAACACTGTAATGAGTGTAGTGCACTAAACAGTTTCTCTCCTTCCACTTGCGAGTATATCCCCGGAATGGACCGAAAGGTCTCGGCAATACTAACTATTCCTTGTACCTCCTTGTAACTCTTATTTCTCACATCTCCCTCTCTTCTTTCCTCTCTTCTTTCTCTCCTCTTCCTCTCTTCTCTCTCCTCTTCCTCTTTTCTTTCTCTCCTCTTCCTCTCTCTTCCTATGTCTTCTCTCTCCTCTTTCTCTCCTCTTCCTCTATCTTCTTATTTCTTCTTCCTCTGTTTTCTCTCTCCTCTTATAATCTCTTCTTTCTCTTTTTTTTCTCTCTTTGTCCCCTCTCTTCTCTATCCTTGAAGGATGCAAATGAAAATACCCTTTTTGTCATCCATGCTGGTTCAAATGACGTCATGCGCACCAGATCCGAAGAGTTGATGGAGAAATATCGCAAGATGATCCAGCACTACAAAAACAAGTCAAGGAATATCATCATCTCAGGCATTCTCCCCAAGATCGACGCACCTGACAAATTCTACGACAAGGCTTTCAGCACAAATAGCCGACTAAAACATTTGTGTCTGAGGGAAGAAGTTGAATTCATCAACCTCTGGGACAACTTCTACAACCAGCCTACTCTGTTCCGCAAGGATGGCACTCATCTAAACCCTGTGGGTTCAGCACGCATGGGTCGTCTCCTACACGAAGCAGTCCGCAGCCATGGATCAAAAAACGCCATCCGAGAAGAAGCAGCAGTGACATAAATCATCCAACGCCAAGAAAAAAACAGAGGCAACCGAGGACCACCAGCGATAAGGACCGAAGACAGCGAGGACCGAGGACAGCCATGAACATAAATGTAGATCCGACAAGAACCAAAAATATTATTAAAGAGCGTTCCGTGAGTTCTAAAATAACAAATTTAAAGGTTTTCTATGCAAACGCTCGTAGCATACGCAATAAATTTTCAGATTTAGAGGAGCTAGTGTTTACAGAAAATTATGATGTGATTGGCATAACAGAATCTTGGCTCAATACAGAAGATAGAGACTTTTTAGCAGAGTATTCACTTCCCGGTTATGTAATGTTTGAGAAAAGCCGAATAAATCGAAATGGAGGTGGCGTTTTACTTTATATCAAAGAAAGTCTTAACCCTACCCTCTTGTCAAAACCTCAAATTGTGAATGTCGACGCATCTTTTGTGCTAATAAAGAATAATAAAGGTACCAAAATAATACTTGCATTAATATACAGACCTCCAGCTCAATCAGTGCAAACTGACCGAGAAATTTACGAACAAATTGCAGATGTAAGTAACTCACAAGATACCGTAATTTTTGGTGACTTTAATTTACCTGTGACCAAGTGGGGCGATACTCTTACTTGACACTCCGGACATGACTTGTATACGAACTTGCAAGAGAGTTCGCTTTATCAATTTGTTGGAACGCCGACCCGTGGTAATAACGTTCTTGACATTGTACTTGCAACAAAAGAAGAATTAATAGAGAATTTGAATGTTGGTGATGAATTCAGTAACAGCGACCATCGTACGATAACTTTCACTTTAAAGTTTACTAGTAACGAACCAAATAGTAGCATCGAAAAAGTCCCTAATTTCAAGAAAGCAAACTTCCATAAACTTAGAGCTATGTTTAAAGAAACTGACTGGAGCTTTTTAATTCACAATAACGACATAAATACATCTTGGAAGTTATTCGAAGCCACTTACCTAAAAGCAGTGCAAGACTGCATACCATCAAAAACTCGGCGTCCAGGCCATAATAATAAGCCCAAATGGTGGAATAAAGATATTTCAAACTGCCTGCTTGCTAAAAAATGTGCTAATGATAGATTAAAATCCTCACAAAATGACGAAGAACGGCTGAAATTTGTAGAGCTACGACGCAAAGCCAAAAAGTTAATTAAGCAAAGTAAAAAGACCTTAGAGTTACATATTGCGAATCAAAGTAAAACAAACCCGAAAGAATTCTATAGTTATATCAGAAAGAAAAAAGTTGTTACTTCAACTGTTGGACCGTTAGTCGATGAAAATGGAGAATACACCAAAGACGAAGAACAAATGAGTAATGCCCTCAATACCTTCTTTGCATCAGTTTTTACAACAGAAGACCTCAGTGATATCCCTACACCATCGCCGATTCAGATTGATAATTCAGATGTTCTAAGCAATATCACCGTTACAGAGAGAGAAGTATTGAATTGTTTAGATAAACTCAAGGTAAATAAAACGCCTGGACCTGATACAATCTCGCCTAGAGTTCTAAAGGAAGCTAAGAATGAGCTCTCTAAACCACTGACATTACTATTCAATAAATCCTTGCAGTCTGGAACTATGCCCGATCAGTGGAAGCTAGCCAACGTAACACCGATATTAAAAAAAGGCAGCAAATCCCTACCCAGTAACTATCGTCCAATTAGCTTAACCTCAGTTGTATGTAAAATGCTAGAAACGGTCATACGAGACAGACTCGTAAATCACTTAGAGGAAAATAACATACTTAAAGATACTCAACACGGCTTTCGTAAAAAACGTTCCTGTTTAACAAACCTCTTAGACTTCTTCCACGATATCCTCAACCTCTACGATGAGAGTAAAGCTGTAGATATTATATACCTTGATTTTCAAAAGGCCTTTGACAAAGTTCCCCACAAACGTTTACTGCTAAAACTAAAAGCGCATGGAATACAAGACGGTGTGTTGAAATGGATAGAAAATTGGCTCAGCGACAGAAAGCAAAGAGTAGTCATAAACGGTAAGGCATCAAAATGGACCAATGTAAGTAGCGGGGTACCCCAGGGATCGGTACTAGGACCAATTCTCTTTCTAATTTACATCAACGACATAGATGAGGGTCTCACCTGTACAATCTCAAAATTTGCTGACGATACAAAAATTGCAAATAGCGTACTCTCAAAAGAACAAGTTGACGATATGCAACACAATCTAGATAAATTGTCATGTTGGGCCCAAATTTGGCAAATGAGTTTCAATGCGGATAAATGTAAAGTACTACATATCGGATACCTAAATGAGAAAGCAAACTATTCGATGAATGGCACTCAGCTTAAGAATGTAAACAGAGAAACCGATCTGGGAGTAACAATATCGAGTAACCTAAAACCGAGTCAACAATGTTCAGAAGTTGTTAAGAAGGCAAACAAAATAATTGGCTTTATAGGCAGGTCATTTGAGCATAAATCCAAAGAAGTTATCCTAACCCTTTACAATTCCTTAGTCCGCCCTCTTCTGGAATACTGCGTTCAATCCTGGTGCCCTTATTACCAAAAAGATATAAACAAGCTAGAACGAGTTCAACGTAGAGTTACCAAAATGATACCTAGCCTAAAGAACAAACCATACGAAGAGCGTCTTAGAGAATTAAATCTATTTCCTTTAACCCAGCGCAGATTAAGAGGTGACTTAATTCAAGTGTTCAAAATCATCAAAGGCATCGACAATATGAACTGTAGTAAGTACTTCACTATCGACCAATCTAATTACACGCGGGGAAAACGGTTGCAAAATTATTGGTAAATCTTTTAACTCACACGAATCTAAGAATTTCTTCTTCAATCGAGTTGTCAACTTGTGGAATGGGCTTCCCCGAAACGTTATAGACTGCAGCACCGTTGATTCATTTAAACTCCGCCTAGACAAATATCTCGCATCAAACCCGCGACTGACTGCGTTTGTAAATGAATAACTTTATTTTATCCCCCCCTCAGTTACTAACCCATCTGTCCCCTACTAACTTCCTAATCCTGCCACGGACATTAGTTCCAGGGCAGTATTTCCCTTTCCAATGTTCCCTTACCCACTCTAAACCACTGTTTGGACACTTGATCCTCAGTGTTTGGAGGACAAGCAACCTAGAAGGGTCACTAGATCTGTTGTTGCTTGATTTCCTTTGTACTCCTTTGTACTCCTTTGTACTCCTTTGTACTCTTATCACCTCTTTCTCTTCCTTCGCTTCTTGTTCGCAATTAATTTGATTTAATGTTTATGTCAGGGTAATATATCTTCTAATATCTTCTATTCCATGTTTATGTCAGGGTAATATATCTTCTAATATCTTCTATTCCATGTTTATGTCAGGGTAATATATCTTCTAATATCTTCTATTCCATGTTTATGTCAGGGTAATATATCTTCTAATATCTTCTATTCCATGTTTATGTCAGGGTAATATATCTTCTAATATCTTCTATTCCATGTTTTTCTATTATTGTCTATTATATTATTTAATTATATTATTTCTATTATCTTCTATTATCGTTTATTATTTTCATTATATTATCTTCTATTGTCTCTATTATCTTCTTTCTTATCTTCTTTCTATTATCTTCTTTCTATTATCTTCTACTGTCTATCATCTTCTTTCTCTTCTTTCTAACCTATTATCTTATCTTTTTCTTCTTCCCATTCGCTTCTTCCTCATCTATCCTTCCTCTCTCTTTCGCTATGTAATTATCCACACCCTCACCTCCTCATCCTCTATCCGCGAGATCCCTAATGACTTTAATAGCAGTGGTTAGGGCAGGTAAGAGAGAGAGAGAGAGAGAGAGGCAGGCAGGCAGGCGGTGTTGCAGTTTCACTCACGATCTGCCTCGCTGACCACAGGAAGAGCTGAGGAGAGAGAGAGGGAGAGAAAGTTTATTGGTAGCGGTTAGAGCAGGTAAAATAAAGAGAGAGGGGGATGCGGGTTGAGTAAAAGAAAATGACGAAGATGAAAGGAACACATAATCGAAGAAATGAAAACGGAGGGAAGAGTTTAAGAATGGCAAGGACAACTGAGATACATTTAATTGTCAAGTACTTAAAGATCCTACTTTTCTGTTTTCTACCTATTATTAGACGATTTTATTCAGGATGGCGGAGGAATTATTGAAGACACAGGGCGCGGGGGTAAAAGAGACTGGCCTTCTGGCTCCTGAGTGCCATTTTGGTGTCTCAGGGATCAAACAATGGGGTTTTATTATAATTTTGATCATGCAGAATGTATAGCCAAAGACAAAACTTTATATCCTGTGCCTAGGAAAACTGTCTTCATTAACCCTTACCTCCCACAGATCCTTGGTGTGTACAGTATGTATGTACTCAGGCACACTCGAGACAGTCCGAACAAGGACACCACAACATAGCATAAACATCAAAATACAAAATTCACACACATCTACGTCGCCCAGGAGAAGATCCAGAGACCAAGGATCACTAGGGGCCTCCAGCACTCCCCCGGTCCCAGACCTCCCGGAGAGGTACCGGTTTCAGCAGGCAGACATGCAGCTAAGCCCCACCACCACAATGCCCGCCCACCTTACTTCCAGACATAACCCTTCACAACATAGACTGGCTCCCCGGGCCAGGCGCCTGACTGACTATTATCTAGCCCAACTGGTGCCTGACCCCCTCTCCCGCGTTATCACTCATCTACTCACAAGGATTCTTCACTCATTCCTATTCATTACCACTTCTCTTGCCTGTTCTGCAGTCATCTCTCTACCTTCAATCTAAATTAAATTGCCTAATGACAGCCAAAATACTGTGAAGAAAGACCTCATCGTATACTGAGAGGGTTAACATCTCCCTGCCTCTTGCTAAATCTCTCCTTTTCTGTCTCTCCGGTGGTAAACGTGGCTCGGGGCTTTATTGTCCTCTTAACCTCTTTTGGAGTGAAGGGTATAATTATAGTTACTGGTTTGAGGGACGTTCTTTAATTCTATACATATCATTCATGTTTGTTTGTGTTTTTTTAATACGTTTGTACAACCTTGAATCACTTTTCTTTAAGTAACCTTTAACACTCGATGTAAAATAGGCGTAGGGATGTGGCGACTCCATTGCCCGTCACTTTTGTGGCGCAGATAGCCAATGGAGATTGGGAATGGGAATCCCATCCCCACTAATGGATCAGCAAGCCTCGGAGCTGGGCCCTGTGCCTGCCGACGGCCCAGTACATCTTGCTGATCCTCCCTACCCTTTTAGGGAGTGTGGGTTTGGCTACTGACTGACTGTATAATATAATATAAAGAGCATGTAGGAAAGTGGAGAAGTCGATAGTAGGATATGGAGATAAAAGTCAAAATAAAGACTGTAAATGAAAAGTAAAATATATAGACTGTGTAAATGAAAAACAACAACAACCATTTACACAACCCTTTCACTTAAATGTCGGTATTTCTTTTTTTATTTTATGTTTTATTTCGAAATTATATTTTGCTAAATCGTTATTAATTTGCCACATATTGATTTTGATTAGTTCTGTTGTCGTTTTATTGTGCCGTTCCTGTTTTGGTTTGTTTATTTTGCAAATTTTACATTATAATTTATTTTCCTTTTTATTTATTTAACCCAAGTCGAATTTGGTCAGCATTGGGAGGCCCTCTCGAAGTCAAGGGATTAAATATATTATATATTATACTTTGCATTATGGGTGTCACTTTTGTTTCGTGTTTTTATGTTACATACTATTAAACGATTTGTTTCATATTAAGAAGGGCCTCTAACAATGTACCCTTGCAGCATTCGAGGACGCTTATTAATTTTATTCTGGGTAACATTTGACGATTTTACTCAGGTTTGGAAAGCCCTCTGGAAGTCAACGGGGTAAAAGCTATCTCAAACAACCCTCTCACGCCCACAATTCCTTCCTAAACTGAATACAATCTTTTACTAATACCCAGGATAAATCAAAGAAACACGTCTACGTATCTTAAACGTGATAAGGCGAGAGGGGTCGTTTTTCTGGTCCCCCTTCTTCCTCGTGTTTAGTCTCGTTAGTTTTTAGATTTTAAGATGTTTTCCCTATTAGTTTGTTGATTTTAAGACCTTTCGCCCCATTTCTTTATCAATATTAACACCTTTCGTGCTATTTAGGTGTCAATTGTTTTCATGACGAACGATAGTGAGCCTGTAATTTTGGAAGAATTGGCCTTCGGCCACAACATTGTTCTACCGAAAAATGTACAAATTAATCTACAATTAGGGGAATCTAATGGATGTTTGTTTTTAAAGTTTGATGGAGGTCTAGGGAGGAAACTAGAAAAATATTGAATACATTAAAAAATCGACCAAAAAGTGAAACATCCGCCCTTAAAAGGCTTCAAACTATCTCAATTAACTCATTTCTTTGCACAGATCGTGTACATATAGCTAGAAAAGGATACAATTAAACTGTCGTCACGCGTACTAAAAGGGTTAATAGTTATATGATCCCAAATAATTCCTAACCGACCAAGCAATTCCCCACCTTATCCTGAAACATCGCCACAGAAATGAATTATGGATGATTTACGGCGCGCGGATGGCGTTTCTATTTTGTCTTTGTTGTTTATGGCGCATTCGAGTCCCCGGATTTCCACCGTATGTCTCAAACTATTTCTGAGTCCAGGTATTTTAGTTCTTTCGCAGCCGAGGAAGTTTGGGAGACGACAGGAACTTTATTTATCGAGGGTGAGGTTGTCTGGTCTCGGATTTATTGATATTATGGTAGAAAACAGTATGTGTCGTCGGAATGCGCCGTAAACATTTGGCGGGCTGATAAGTGGAAGCAATATTGTATCCGTCAGCGCGTGTGTTTAGTATCTCTATTAGCATAAGGAAAACGTGTATATTTATCTTAATATCATCATTGTTAACCCCTTCAGCACAATGACGTATTTTTATTTGTGCTTCTGGCTAAAATTAGACGATTAAATGCAGTATAAGAAGGACCTATGTTATTCAGAGGGTTTATTGTGTTCGTATTTACCGCTTAAAGTCCTAGAGGTAGATACAAAGAATAGGGTTAAAGGCAATAAAGTGCTATAAGCCACACATAACATTGATAACGCGTCTTCACATTAAAAATATTACTCTTTTGTTGTACTATATTTCTGAGATAAGTACTGAATGGTGTCTGCAGGATAGTGTATGTCGTTTGTTTATTGTTATATATTTTTATTTTATTTATTTTTAAGCTGGCGAGAAATTGAGTTATTCCTATCTTAATTACTCGGATATTACAACGATTTTAATACCAATTATGTTGTTAATTGTGAAAACTTGTCAATAACACGATGGAGAGAGATGGTAGTTTTTGGTTTTGCCCATTAATCACCAAACAAATCAGTTGCTAAGTTGAAAAATAAAAATGGAGTATAGTTAATGTACTGTAGGTATATAGGTAAAGTTTTCGGATAATCTTTTTTGATCCCAATGACTTTTTGTCATATTTAAGTCTAGCTAAGTGAAGGGTTTTTTCTGGACCCCCTCCTCTCTCATGTTTAGCCCCATTAGTTTTGAAATTTTAAGGTGTTCGCCCCATTAGTTTGGCAATTCTAAGACCTTTTGCTTAATTTCTTTGTCAATATTCTTACCCTTCGTGTCATTTAGGTATCTGTTTTTACCTGGCGACCGATAGCGAATCTGTAATTTAGGATACCAGTGTAAATAAGACTCACAATATTGCCAGAATAATATTATGGACCAATTGTTAACTGCAGAAGTTCTCGTGTACAGTATATCCGGTTTCCGTTTGCTATCCCTTTCAGTACCAGTGACATCTTTTTTATTTGATTTCAGCTACATTTAGAGGATTTGATGAAGTTTAGGAAGGATATATGGTAGCTAAATAGATGAACTGCGATGGTCTGTACTCTTTTGTTTGGTAGACGTTCTTCCTAAGCTGAATAAAATCGCCTCAGAGTTGCCAGAATATATTGAAAAGGATGTCACCGGTACTGAATGAAATGCTAGAAAAAATATGGTTTACTTATCAGTTTTATTTATTTATGTATATATTATTGTTTTAGTTTCCTCCCTAGACCTCCATCAAGCTTAATATATTATCCTCAAGATCCCCCTTCGAGATAAATTTGTACATTTTTCGGTAGGAAAATGTTCCGTCCGAACGCCGATTCTTCCAAATTTGCAGGCTCACTATCGCTCCCAAGGAAAAAACACCTAAATGGCACGAGAGGTCTTGGTAATTGATAAAGAAATGGGACGTAAGGTCTTAAAATCGACAAACTAATGGGGCGAACGTCTTAAAATATCAAAACTAATGGGACTAAACATGAGGGAGAAGGTAATCCAGAAAAAGTAACAACCTCCTCCTTAACCAGATGTCGTGCAGTTGTCCGTTTCCCGTTTTCTATAGCGCCTCCAGTGATAAGACGACCAGACAATAATACGTTTTCTTTTTTATCACCCATAGTGCTTCGAGGTGTATGGTGGGTGAGGAGAGAGCTTTTATTCGTACTCGTGGAAGGTGGGTGGGTCGGGAGAGAGCTTTTATTTGTACTCGTGGAAGGTGGGTAGGGAGAGAGATATAATTGTAACAGTTTATAATTAATAGGTGGGTGGGGAGAGCGCTTTTATTGGCGCTAGGGGAAGTTGGATTTGAGAGTGGGAAGAGAGCGTTTATTCTTACTTGTGGAAGGTGGGTGAGGAAAGAGCTTTTATGGGCGCTAATGGAAGGTGGATAGGTGGGTGGCGAGAGAGCTTTTATTCTTACTCGTGGAAGGTGGGTGAGGAGAGAGCTTTTATTCGTACTCGTGGAAGGTGAGTGGGTGGGTGGGGAGAGAGCTTTAATTCGTACTCGGGGAAGGTGGGTTGGGAGAGAGCTTTTATTGGCGCTAGTGGGAATTGATAGGTGGATTGAGAGAGAGCTTTTATTCGTACTCGTGGAAGGTGAGTGGGTGGGTGGGGAGAGAGCTTTAATTCGTACTCGGGGAAGGTGGGTTGGGAGAGAGCTTTTATTGGCGCTAGTGGGAATTGATAGGTGGATTGAGAGAGCTTTTATTCGTACTCGTGGAAGGTGGATAGGTAGGTAGGGAGAGAGCTTTAATTTGTACTCGTGGCAGGTGGGTGGGGAGAGAGCTTTTATTCGCATTCTCCTAATCTCTCATTTCACACAAACATTTCCTTGATACCATTTTCACGAACACTATTATAACTGCACTCCTCTCTCTCTCTCTCTCTCTCTCTCTCTCTCTCTCTCTCTCTCTCTCTCTCTCTCTTCATGCTCAAGGGTTTATTCGCTATTAAACTTGAAACATAATCGACCAGATTTAATCTTTTGCTTATCAAATTAGTCTTTTCGTATTTGTGTGTTTGTGTTTGTGTGTGTGTGTGTGTGTGTGGACGTGGACGTGAATGTGCCAGTATACAGTATGTATCCTATGTTTATATTAGTGTGTGTATGTGTGTTTGCGTGTGTGTGTGTGTGTGTGTGTCAGTGGACGTGAATGTGCCAGTATACAGTATGTATCCTATGTGTATATTAGTGTGTGTATGTGTGTTTGCGTGTGTGTGTGTGTGTGTGAGTTTTTGTTTGACCAGTTAAGCGTGGTGATAATATATCGTGTCACCAGGATGCTAAACATCCATCATGACGTGAGGTGGTGGTGGTGGTGGTGGTGTGTCACAACAGTGTTAGTGGTGATGGCAGTTGTAACAATACTGCTGGTCAGATGAGTGATGGTGGTGGTGGTTGTGGTGATAGTGGTGGTGATAGTGATGATAGTGGTGGTGGTAGTGTTGGTTTTGGTGGTAGTGCTGCTGGTGGTGGTGGTAGTAGTGGTGATGGTGCAGGTGATGATGGGTGGTGGTAGTAGTGGTAGTGATAGGTAGGGGAATTGTACTACACTATATTTATTCATTGTAATAACTACTAATTATACTGTACACAAATATCTAGGAACACTTTAACAGTATCACTTATGTCCGAAACTATATTATATTTAGTCTCTCTCTCTCTCTCTCTCTCTCTCTCTCTCTCTCTCTCTATCTATTTTATATTATATATATATATATATAATAATATATATATATATATATATATATATATATATATATAATTATATATACAGTATATACTGTATATTTATATATATCGGCGTTGAGTATAATATTGGTGAGTGGAGTATTACCTCAGTGTGGTTGGTCACGTACAAGCCATCTGGACAGTAGTGTGCTGTAATGGACTCAGGCAGACACCACCACCAGTCTGCCTTTAGCTTCCCTTGCCTTTCCTTACCCTGCCTTACCTTCCCTGCCTCACCTTCCCTGTATTACCACTCTGCTTTACCATTCCTTCCTCACCCAGCTTTACCTTGTCTGCTTCACCCTGCCTCACCCTACCTTACCTTGCCTCACCTTGTCTGACCTTTCCTGCCTCACTCTGCCTTACCTGACCCGCCTTACCTTACCTTACCTGACCTGCCTTACCTGCTTCACCCAGCATTACCTTACCTGTCTCACCCACCTTACCTTACCTTACCTGCTTCACCTTTCCTTGCCTCACCCAACCATACCTTCCCTGCCTCCCTCTGCCTTATCTGACCTGCCTTACCTTGCCTGACTCACTCTGCCTTACCTGACCTGCCTTACCTTCCCTCACCTTGTCTAACTTTGCATTACATTCCCTTCCTCACTCTCCCTTACCCACCCTACGTGTTTCACTATTCTACATTACCCTCCTTGCCTCACCCTCCCTGTACCATTACTCTGCCTTACCTTCCCTGCCTCACCTTCTCTGTTTCATCCTGTATGGCCCTGCTTCACCCTACCTGCCTCACCCTTCCTTCCTCACCTTTATCTTCCCTGTCTCACTTTCTTCTCACCCTGCCTCATCCTTACCTTCCCTGCCTCACCCTTCCCTCTCTCTCTCTCTCTCCCTACCTTACCCTTCCCTCTCTCCCTGCCTGCCTCATCCTTACCATCCCTGCCTCCCCCTTCCCTGTTTTCTCCTTACATTCCCTGCCTCACTCTCCCTCCCTGCCTGACTATTCCTCGCACCATCCACTCTGAGCTATCCTACATGACCCCATCTATTCTCATCCATCCTACTACCGTCTGTTTAACCCACGCGGCCCTAGCCTACCTTCACCTGCAACCTACGACACACTGTTCAAGGAGTTTTGTTTTGTTTTTTTGTTTTGTTTTTGTGTCTGTGGGGGGGGGAGGCAATATATTTATTTATTCATTATGGTTTGTTTTCCTCACTAGACCTCCATCGAGTTTTAAAAAAAAAACCCAAGACCCCCTTTCAAGATAAATTTGTAAATTTTTCAGTAAATAAATGCTCCTACTGAAAGCCAGTTCCTCCTAAAGATACAGGTTCGATAGGCTCGCCAGGAAAAAATCGACACCTAAACGTTACGAAAGATCTTAAAATCGGAGCGAACGTCTTAAAATCTGAAAACTAAGTGGGCTAAACATGAAACTGTCTTCCCATAAAATAATATAGGCTCCATAATATATGTTTTGTATGTGTATGAAGAAGACCAAAGAACGTAAGAATAAAAAAAAAAAAACGAGAGGCAGATCCCTTACAAGCCTCCCCCCCCCCCCCCCCAGCCATAAGAGTGACAGAGTGCCAACTTCATTGTATGTTGGGGTCAAAATGCCTGGACACATGAAGTTTAAAGCAGTCTAAGTCATAGGATGAAGGGAAGATTGATTAAGGGAGAGTGTCCCAGTCTTTAAAAGTATATTGGTAGTGATGAACCCATTAAATATACCCAGATAAAAGAGGTATATATAGTAATCAGAGGTAAATTACTCTCAGTATACCCAGATAAAAGAGGTATATATAGTAATCAGAGGTAAATTACTCTCAGTATACCCAGATAAAAGAGGTATATATAGTAATCAAAGGTAAATTACTCTCCGTATACCCAGATTGAGTATAGTTCCCTTAATTAAGGGGGGGGTGACCTGCTTTTTGTTATTTCTGTCCTTTTCTCTCTTTCTCTGGCTTGTATCCATTCGGCCCCATTCAGCCAACTATTTTAAGACGTTTATCCCCATCTAGGTGTTGATTTCTTCCTGGCGAGCGATAGCGAGCCAGCATTATATGAAGAAATCCGGCTTCGCCGGAGACATTTTCTATCGAAAAATGTACAAATTTAGCCTGCTGTCAAACAAAAATAAAAAATATTCTGGCTCGCTACCGCTCACCAGTAAAAAATTGACACCTGGATGGGGATAAACGTCTTAAAACAGTAGGCTGAATGGGGCCAAATGGATACAAGCCAGAGAAAGATCGAAAAGGACAGAACAAAAAGCAGGTCACCCCCCTTAAGGAGGGATGGTTGGATTATCTGGCCCCCCTTCCCCCTCATGTTAAGCCCCTTCAGTTTTCAGATTTTAAGACCTTTCGCCCCCTTTATTTGTCAATATTAAGACCTTTCGTGCCATTCAGGTGTTAATCGCGAGCCTGTAATTTAAGAGAAACAAACGGCCGGGAAAGTTTTCTACCGAAAAATTTATAAATTTATCTAGAAATGGGATTTTGGGGATGTATTTTTTAACCTTGATGGAAGTCTAGGGAGGAAACTGAAAACATAAATAAATAAATAAATCGATCAACAAATTAACCCTCCCCCCATAATTGAATCTGTCGTATTTTATGCTGTGCAATTTCACCCTCTGCTCACTTGAAGGGAAGGTTTTAGTTTGTTCCCTAGACTTCCATCAATCTTAAAATTACACTCCCTAGACCCCCTTTCAAGATAAATGTGTACATTTTTCGGAAGAAAAATGTCCCGGCCGAAGGCCGATTCCTCTTAAATTACAGGCTCGCTATCGCTCGCCAGGAAAAAATCGACACCTAAATGGCACGAAAGGTCTTAAAATTGACAGAAATGGGGCGAACGTTCTTAAAATAATCCAACTAATGGGGCAAACGTCTTAAACTTTCAAAAGCAACGGGGCTAAACATGAGGGAGAAAGGGGTCCAGAAAAAAGTCCCTCAAGTAGAAATCTCCCCTTAATCTTATCTGTCTCATTGCTATTTCCCCTTCTGTATTTATCTTATTATATTTTAACCTTCACTTTACTCTCCACCATAATTTATATATAATGTTCCTGCCGTATGAATCTATCCGGTAACAACAACAGCTGCTGCGGAGATGAAGGGGGGAGAGGGGATGATTTTGTCTGGCCCCCCTTCTCCCTCAGGTTTAGTCCCATTAGTTTTCACATTTTAAGACGTGCGGCCCATTAGTTTGGCGATTCTAAGACTTTTCGCCCCTTTTCTTTGTCAATATTAAGATTTTCGTGTCATTTAGGTTTCGATTTTTTCCTGGCGAGCGATAGCGAGCCTGTAATTTAAGAGCCTTCGGCCTGGAAATTTTTCTACCGAAAAATGTACATATATATCTTGAAGGGGGATCCTTGGGCTGTTTTTATAAGTTTGATGGAGGTCTAGCGAGGAAACTTAAAACAGAAAAACAAAAATATCAATAACTAAACCAATAAACCGACCAACAATATAAACCCTCCCCCCCCTTAAATATAAACCCTCGCCCCCCCCCCCCCCCTTAAATGATTAGCAACACGTGTATCGGTTTGCGGGAGTTCTAAACATCTAAGAGAGCATTTAGACTTTTTTCCAGACTCTCAATTTAGTACTAGCATTTGATTGTTTGAGTAAGAGTTGCAAACCCATCCGATTTTGAATACCCCGTATTTTTTCATATATTTGGCTATCGTTAGACGATGTTATTCAGCTTAGGAAGGACGCTTAAGAATCAAATCTTAAGCTGAGTCAGATATCTTATGGTTATGGTTATCCAGAGTATAGTGACAAGGCGTCATAATACTTAAGGGGAGGTTTTAAGTTTGTTCCGTAGACCTCCATCAAGCTTAAAATTACACCCCCCTAGAGCTCCTTTCAAGATAAATTTGTACATATTTCGGTAGAAAACATTTCCCGGCCCCGGTTCCTCATTAATTACAGGCTCGCTATCGATCGCCAGGAAAAAAATCGACACCTTAATGGCACGAAAGGTCTTAAAATTAACAGAAATGGAGCGAAAGTTAATAAAATCGCCAAACTAATGGGGCGAACATCTTAAAATCTTTAAAGCAATGAGGCTAAACATAAGGGAGAAAGTGGTCCAGAAAAAAATCCCTCAAGTGGAATTCTCCCCTTAAAGGAAAGGGAAACACACTGATGCTTATTATAGCATCTGGTTATAAAACGTCAAGGTATCTCGTTTGGGTTCGCATCTAATCCAAGTAAGTGTTCAGAATTTATTGGCTCTGGCTAGGCTATAGCTCTTTCACCCCCCCCCCCCCTTTGTTTCTTAACTGCATTGTCTTGTCTAATATCCTACTTAATACTTCGCCAGTGCCCCCAGCTCTCTCTCTCTCTCTCTTTGCCCACCCACATTCATTATCGCATTTGCTTTCTCCCGCCTTCACTTATCCATACGTTCACACTCACTTTTTCACTCTCATTCTTTCTCTCTCTCTCTCTGATCTCACTCTCTCACACACACACACATACACACACTATCTATTTATATTTCCATCTATCATTCTCTCTCTCACACACACACGCTCACTCACTCTCTCTTCTTCTCTGATCCTACATCACTGAACACGAAAGTTAAGGCGAGATGAGTGAAGGAGGAGGAAGGAGAAGAAGAGTATGAGGAAGAAGAAGAAGAGGAGGGATAAGAAGAACTGGGAGTGAAGTGGAGAAATGGGACGGTGAGAAGATGGAAGAGAAAAGAGGAGAAGAGAGAAGGCGAGAGCGAAGACAGTTGAAGAGGGAGAAAGAATGATGTAAAGGGAGAGAAAAGGAAAATTAGAAGATGAACAAGGAAATGGAAACGAAAAGACGAGGGGGGAAATGATGAGAACAGAGAGGATAGAATGAAAGGAGAGGAGTGGCTACCGAAAATAATGGGGAGAAGAGAGAGAGAGAGAGAACAAAGGGATGCATGGGGGAGGAAGGGAGGGGGATGGGGTGGTAGGGGAAGGGGGGGGGGGGGGGGGGGGGAAGAGAGGAGGGGAGGAGGGAAAGGAGGGAAAGGAGGGAGGACAAGGAAATTTTTAAAAAAGACCTCCGACTACGTATTGTGAAAAACCTGTTATCCTCCGGCAAATTGTGGGGTTGAGTGAGTGAAGGGGGGGGGGGGGGGGGACAGTGAATGAAGGAGGATACATGTTTTTCATAATACGTGTTGCTAGCCCCAAACGCGCGAGCAACTGTGGCTTTCAACCATCCGACACATCCCCTTTTATTTATGTGCATCACACATGTTACATACAAATAAAGTTTATGTTTTGTTTTACCCTACTGTGGAAAGACTACGGATACACCACACCTGCCCGGGCCTCACACAGTGGCATGACCCAGTCCTGTCGAACTGAGCTCATGACGCTGGTGGCATTGCCCCGGAGGATAGCCATCCCTAGTCTTTGCTTGAGCCAGAGGGTTTCCCAGGGTTCTCCTGAAACTTCTCTGATTTTACGGCCTATTTCATTCACCATCTTAAGGGTGGTAGGGCCGAAGACTCCTGAAGTTTCGAATGCCAGGGGCTCGAACTGATGATTTCTGGCGATGGCTTGATATTTTTCTCGCTTTTTATTTTCTGCTATCCGGGCGGCTTCACCTGCTTCGTCGGCGTTTCTGGCGATGTTGGTTGTGGAGAAAGTGTCAACACATGTGGCATCCCACACGAGGCACCGGCCATTCTTGTAAGGGAAAGTGGTCATCCCATCTGGCCGTTTGCCGTCTTCTCTGTGAAGTCCATGTGGTTCGAGGATTGATGCACGGTTAGCACTCTGCAGGGCCCGTTTTATGACATAATTTAGTGCAGAGTGTCTTGGCAGGCGGCCTGCGTTGTAATTACATGACAAGGCATGGTGACCTTAAGCATCCATCCCCCCACCACACTTGCAAGTGTGTGGGTGGCAAACTGCCGCACCCACTCTGAGCGCGATGGCAACCCGGAGCGCTTCAGCATCCAAGTGAGTTCCAAGAGGTGGGATGGGGATGGCGTGTAACCACAAGCCACTCTCCGAACGGGCGGCTGCCTGGAGGCGTGCTTTTGCAACCTGGTCTGCATTGGTTAGGAGATTTTCTTGAGTTTTCTTCGCCGAGATGGTATCCCACGCTTTCTGCTTGCTCCTGGAGGTACCCTGAGGCTCCTCCTCTACTCCTGTACTTCCCTTCCAGGTGTTAATCGCTGCTGTTACGTCCCCATTAAGTGTCATTCCGGGTTGAGAAGAAAGGATGGACACTACAAGGTCGTTGGTCGCGATGAGGGAAGAGATAAAGGCTGGGGAGGCAATATCCGAGGCTCTCCGTATGCCCAAGCCCCCGAGGCGGACAGGAAGGGTGGCTTGTGTCCAGGTCCGTTCTTTAAATTCCACGTTGGTGATGCTGGTCACTGCTTCTCGGATTATGCTGTCTAATTCTTGGAGGCCACCATTGTTCGTGTAAGTCATCGATGTGCGCAGGAAGTATTGGAGTTTTGGGATGGAGAAACAGTTCTTGAGCAGGGCCAGAGCTGAGTGGGCATTGATGTGTATCAGGCGACTCACGAGACGTTGAAGCTCCTCCTTTTTAACTTGAAGTGCTGGTGGGATTGCTGCCAGAGTTAGTGGGGAACCTAATAGGGTTTGCTGGTGCTCCTGAAGGATCTTTACATCTGGCAATATTCCTCGAAACAGGGCCTGAGTCTCTTCTCCTTGTTCACGTGTGTGGTTGAGGAGGACAAGTTCACATTTGGTGTCATTTATCACTAGCCCAGCCTGGCCGAGGTCAGTTACGATGTTATTTAGGTCGGTTAGAACGTTCTCTACTGACCCACCCAAGGTTGCATCGTCCAGGTACCATACATTCAGTTCTGACCTTACTTTGTTAGCTGCTGCATCCACCCCTATTGAGAAAAGAGCAGGACCACCTGGATCTCCCTGCTGTAACCCGGTCGCTGATGGGATTACCGTCTCGCCAAAAATCAGGATTGAAGGTTTGGAATAAGCCTGCCAAAGTAGGGGGTACAGGGAAATGGAGTTGGAAAAGTTGAGCGGAGGACGTTTGGACTTGAGAGAGAGAGAGAGAGAGCGCGCGAATGGGGAGGGGGAGGGGGTCAGTAAGAAGGAAGAGTCTGTATTGGGGGTGAAAGAGTGGGGGAGGGGGAGGATGTGGTTTGCGGTGTGGGGGAGAGAGAGAGAGAGAGAAAGAAGGGGGAGGGGGAAGGGAGGCAGCAATTGAGGATGGTTTAAAGGGAAATGAGCGAAATATGCAGTTGTCAGGAGAGAGAGAGAGAGAGATGAATACTTAACTTACATAAGCTGAACAATGTCTCATGTGCTAAAAAATGGGTAAATTGATGGTGATTTGATGATGAGAAAATGACGCAAAATAGAGGAAGGAGAGGGAAGATAAATTAAAAGGGTGTTTACAACCCACTGTCTAACGCTGGGTTGCCAATATGACCTTTATGCCAACACCACCCTTGCTATAGTGCCAACTGCTGAAGGAAACTAAATTAACCGGTCAGAGTGGTTTATTCGTGTCTGTTTATGCATTCGTTCACTGTTTATTGTACTGTATTATCCGCTCTAGTAGTGAATTCATATATATTTATTTACATTCAACCTGATGAACTCTTCTGCAATAATAATCCGTAAATATACAGTATATGTGTTAAATGTGTTTTAGTTGAATAAGTGAGCGATAGTACAGTAGAGGAAAAGGCGAATCACCTGACGAGAGGAGGAAAATTTAATGTAAACAAAAACTCGGGCATGGCGGATTTTGGCGAAATTGGCGTGTGGAGCTTCAGTCGCCCCCACGTAGTCAGAGGGGACGGACGTGAGTGTTTCTCTCCTGGCGTGCTGTGTAGCTTCCACGCGCTTGGTGCACGGTTTTTGCCAATTTTCTTTAAAACGGTGGTAGCTTTTGGAGTGTCGTTGGTGGATTCTCAGTGGGAATACAAGTGCATTATTGGAATTTGTAATAGATTGATCTTGTACTAGTTTTGAAAAGTTTGTTATTGTTTAGTGCACGGGGAAATTTTGGACCCGAGCTTTGCGTTAATTTCCTAGCGGGGATTAAATACACCACCCATCTTAAAGGATTCCCCAAACAGTGAAAAAAGCGAGTGAAAATATCGCCAAGAAACCGGAATCACGCCGATATAGCCTATAAAGTTTGCTCGTGTGGAAAAGTGGGCAACCGCGGCGGAGTTAAAGAGGAGGAAGTAGTTTGCAGGAAAGAGGTTGTAACTAGGGGCGCCATCACGGGAGATTACCTAGACAGGCGGATGGTGGCAGCAGGACTGAGGAAAGAGGTAAGTGGCTGGTTCCCTGAGGCTGACAAGACAATTACACAAAACCACAAGCTGGGGGTAGTCGTAAGGTGCTTACAAGTGGAAGAGGGATAGGGAGTTGGCCTTTGGAGGGGGTGGTTTTGGGCCTTGCCCGTAGCCTAGCCAAACAAATTTCGGGATGGATCATGGATGTAGTTGTTACCGGGTGTACCACTACCGACATATAACATAAATCATCTATAAATACTTATAATAAAATAAATAGGCCTACTTATAAATCTATAATACTAAGTTTGGTTAGGTTAGGTTGTTTGGTTAGGGTAATGTATTTTTGTATCCAAAGGCAGTCAAAATAGACGGGAACATGATGGTGAGCGTCCGCGTAGTGTAAGTAACAAGTAACCGCGTAACAAGACGGGCGGTACACCCGGTAGGCTAACTACATTCTTGCCAAAATGTCCTTATCCAGTCTGGTTAAAACTCAAAATTGCAGGTCTAAAGGTCACGAAGTGAATTCTCAAATTAATGCTGCGATAAACTCCCTTACTGAGACCTGACTGTCCTGACCTAGTCACTGGCATCGGGTTTCATCCCTCATTTTCTTTAATGCATCGATTAGGTACACCCTATACCAATTTATTATGTAAAGGGTAGGCACCTTGTATTCAATGTTTGCCTGAGTAAAAATGGGTCAATTATGTACCGGTAATCGTGGAAATTACTCACAGAAACTCACAGAAGATACCCGGGTAGGAGGCTGTTCAGCCTATGAGACCTGGCTCATCATTTATATCATAACTTGGCTTGGGTGGACGTGTCTTATTTTTTAATTTTTGCTTTGAAATCGTTAAACTTGAGGTCGACCGTCTTGGTCACCCCAAGCTTTATCTAGTGTGGGTTTTTTTCTTCAAATTTTAGAACACTATTCTCACTAATCACTTCTTCAGGCAGGTCATTCCAGTTATCCACCACTATTACTAAAAAAAGTTCCATCCTCCTGCAGCGTAAAGAGTCCCCTACTCGCCTCCTCCTCGTACACCCCTTGTAAGATTTTGTAGGTTTCTATCATTTCCCCTCTGGCTCTTCTACATGCCAGCGTTGGTAAATTTAGCTTCCGAAGTCTCTCTTCATATGTTAAGTCCTTTAAAGATGGTACCAACTTAGTCGCTCTCCTTTGCAATTTTTTCAATAGCCATGATATCCTTAATTTTGTAGGGACTCCAGACAGGACTTGCATACTCCAGAATTGGTCTAACCAGGGCCACAAACAATGGTTTAAAAATTGTTTCATCCAGACTAACAATAGTGCGTCGAATAAGCCCCACAATCCTGTTAGCACTGTTTATTTTTTCTGCCATGTGTTTTCAAATGAAAGGTCATGATCAATTATAATTCCGAGATCCTTTTCTGCCGAGGTAAGCTTCATACTCCCCTCCATGCAATAATCTCCCATCAGGCACCTCAGATTTTCCAATTCTTATTTTTTTACATTTGTCAGGGTGGAACTTAAGGAGCCATTTGTCTGATCATCCCTTCAGCGTAGTAATGTCCTCCTGCAATCTTCTACAGTCCATAATGTTCTCGACCCTCCTAAATATTTTTGTGTTATCAGCGTAAAGAAATATGTCGCTATTATGTTCTGTAACCCCGGGCATATCGTTTATAAACATGAAGATTACAAGATAAGATTCAACCGATAACGGCATCAGTTTATATATAGTCATATACATTTGTCTAGCGGCTGTAGCCTAATGACCAAAGCCATTACAAAACTTATCTGCATCAAGTCGGCTACCCCCAGCTATGAGGTAGGCTATGTGCCTGAGTATATACTGTACACACCAGTACATAGGCTACCGTACATACATTTGTGTTACTGTGTATGCTAAATCAGTGTGATATGGATTAAATTTTATAATATATTAAATTACCGGTATATATATATGACTGCAAATTGTCTTTTGTTGGGAATAATAGGCTATTATCATCATTGTTGATCCATTCATGACATCATAATGATGTTACCTGGTTGCCAATTGCCATATGAACTAGCTTTAAATATTTTTATTTATTATTGTACCGGTACCTATTATAACACATAGTCAACTTCAGTCAACTGTCAGTTCAGTGACAGTCAGTGACAGAGAAGGTTGTGTTAATCTGAGCTCCTGCCCGGACCACTTACCAGTGACCTTTAGTGACCATTACACCTACCTGTGTTTGGGGGCAGTGCACTCGTGTTATATAAAAGTGTTATAGCTCAGTTTTTAGCTGTTAGTTTACTTGTTTTTGTTTTTCTGTACTTAGTTTCTTGTTCCTCGCTAAGCTTATTGGGATCATGGCAGGTATGGAGTGCGAGTCTCTAACTGATCTGCATCATCTTATTCTCCAGGTAAGAGAGGAGATGGTTGTGGTGAAGGAAGAGGTCTTGGCTCTAAGGGAGGTTAATGTTAAACTTCAGAGGGAAGTGGATTTGATTAAAGACGAAAATCTAGCTTTCAAGCTTAGCCAAGAGGAAATAAAGTCAAGTAAGGGGAAAAGGGAGGAAGTTGATGAAAAATTGTATTCATGGCAGGTTGTTAAAAATACGGGTGGGAAAGTCACACTCAAGAAGCAGGATAGTAGAATAGGTATGAGTGTGACAAATACATTCTCTCCTTTGCGAGACGAATGTGAGGGAAAAGATAGTCAGGATAAGGGAGGGATAACCGAAGTGCCTGCCGCCGACTCAGCTCCAACCTCTGACGCTGTGCTACCTACCACCACCACTACCCCCACCACCACCACCACCAAGGGACCTTCTGCCACCACCGGGGGTTCTCCAACTGCAGCTGCTGGATCCTCCCGAGGGAAAGGTAAGTCTGTGTCCCGAGAAGGTAAGTCTGTGTCGATTGTGGGCGACTCCATGGTAAGACATTTAGTTAGGGCTACCCGCACTAAACTTAGGAAGGTTGTGTGTCTGCCTGGCCATGGAGTTGGGAGGGTTTTAGAGAAGATGGACCACATCTTGGAAGATAGTGGAGATAACCCCATTATCTGTCTCAGTGCCGGGAGTAACGATGTTGGTAAGGGTAGAAGTGAGGAACTGCTGCAGCAGTATCGGGATGTGTTAGATAAAGTTAGGATGAAGGGAGGGATCCCTGTAGTACATTGTATCCTACCCAGAAGAGGAGTTCCCAAGGAATGGACATCCAGGGCGATTGGTGTCAATTGCCGTTTGGAGAAATATTGCAAAGAAAAAGCAATACCATTCATTGATAACTGGGATAGTTTCTATGGGAGAGATGGGATGTACGCAAGGGATGGGGTTCATCTTTCACGGTTAGGGGTTTCTACATTAGCTAGTTCTTTAGATAGGGTGGTTGTGGGGTTTTGAACAGAAATATTGAGAGTGTAAATGAGAGGTTAATTGGAACAATTTTAGCGTCAGGCGAAAGCGATAAGGATATTCAGTCTCATGCTAAAAATGATGACTATAATGCAAATAATAGTAGTGATGGTGCAACAGAAGATGGAAATGTCGCTAAAAACAAAGGTAAATTAGGTATAAAGAAAAGAAGTAAATTGAGAGTATATTACACAAACTGTAGGAGTCTATGTAACAAAATGAACGAACTTAGAGCCCTTGTTAGCAAAGAAAATATAGACATAATAGCGCTAACTGAAACGTGGATTAATACAGAAACCAGGCATTTTTTAGCAGAATTTGATATACCAGGATATAGTTTGTTTAAATATGACCGAACAAGTAAGAGGGGTGGCGGTATAGCAGTGTTTGTCAGGAGTACATTAAAAAGCTGTATTAAATCAGGTATTAGACTAAATAACGATAATGAAAGTGTTTGGGTAGAGGTTAACGAAGGTAGTGAGACCATAGTTATTGGAGTTATGTATAGACCGCCAAATATGAGTAGAAATGACGGAACGTCATTATGGGAGGAAATTAAAATGGCATCAAGGTTTAGCAATGTGTGCATTATGGGGGATTTTAATTTTCCGAATATAGATTGGCAGCATCAAATAGGAGACTCTGATTCTGAGGAGTTTATAGAGGTAGTACAAGATAGTTTTTTATTTCAATTCATAGATACGCCGACTAGAGGTAATAATATTCTCGATTTAGTTTTCAGTAACAATGAACATATGGTAAATAATGTAGAGATAGGGGACCACCTAGGAAATAGTGACCACAATTCTGTGTATTTTAATATACAATGGAAAGGTAATACCAGAGAGAATACAACATTAATACCTGACTTTAGAAAAGCCAATTATGGTGGGTTAAGAAGAGCCCTATTAGCGGACCCTATGGTCAAAAAATTAAGTCGATCCAGGTGTCCAAATGAGTGTACCCCTTCTCAGGCACCTGTCATCTTAAGTCAGGAAGAGACGTCAACCTTGGTAGATACATACGATAATTTTATCAAGTCAGTATTCAATGCACAAAATAAATACATCCCCAAAAGAAAATTTAGATCAACACAGAACCAACCCAAATGGATGAATAATAGACTATTAGATCTTCTAGGACAAAAGAGAGGAATATATAGAAAAATTAGAAAAGGCGAAATTCACCTACTTGCTTACTATCAGAATCTATCAAGACAGGTAAAAAAGGATATTAGGAAAGAAAAAAGAAATTATGAAATTAAGGTTGCCAATGACTCAAAAAATAATCCTAAAGCTTTTTACCAACTATATAAATCCAAGGTTAGAGATGTAATTGGTCCCCTTAAAACTTCGATAGGAGAAATGACAGAAAATGATTTAGAAATGTGCAGTACATTAAATGGTCAATTTCTTTCCGTTTTCACTAATGAAAATTTGGCACAGTTTCCAGAAGTCCGTAAGGTATATAGCGATAGTATAGAAAATAGGTTAAGTACGGTTACTATAAGTAGAAATGATGTGCTTAAGGAAATTGACAGACTGAAACCTCATAAATCGCCTGGTCCTGATGAGGTATATGCTAGAGTATTAAAAGAATGTAGGGATGAGTTAAGTTACCCATTAACATTTTTATTTAACAAGTCATTGGAGACAGGTATAGTTCCAGAAGCTTGGAAGCTTGCAAACGTAGTTCCGATCTTCAAAAAAGGTGACAAATCAATAGCATCCAATTACCGTCCCATTAGTCTTACATCAATCATAGGAAAGCTACTAGAGTCAATTATTGCTAGTAAAATTAGAAACCACTTAGATACATTTAATTTAATAAATTCTTCTCAGCATGGATTCACTCAGGGACGTTCTTGCCTTACTAATTTGCTTAGTTTTTTCTCAGAGGTATATGAAGCAGTAGATAATGACAAGTCATATGATATAATATATTTAGATTTCAGTAAAGCTTTCGACAGAGTCCCCCACGAGAGATTGATGAGAAAGGTTGAGGCGCATGGAATAGGTGGGGCGTTGTTGGGATGGATTAGGTCATGGCTAATTGGTAGGAAGCAGAGAGTCAGCATAAATGGTACGAAGTCAGAATGGGGAGCAGTCAAAAGTGGTGTCCCCCAGGGATCTGTATTAGGTCCTCTGTTGTTTGTTATATACATAAATGACCTTGATTTAGGTATAACTAGTAGGATAAGTAAATTTGCAGACGATACCAAGATGGGGAGAACAATTGATTCAGATAGAGATATAGAGTGCCTCCAAAGGGATCTAGATACCTTACACGAATGGTCAGTAAATTGGCAGATGAAGTTTAACATTGACAAATGCAAGGTATTAAAGATAGGGAAGATGCATACAAATGTTAAATATAAACTAGCTAATGTGGAATTAGAAAACTCGAATTGTGAGAAAGATCTAGGTGTGTTTGTTAGCAATGATTTGAAGCCTAGACAACAGTGTATAAGCGTTCGAAACAAGGCAAACAGGATTCTCGGGTTCATCTCAAGGAGTGTGAGTAACAGAACTGCTGATGTTATCTTAAAACTTTACTTGTCATTAGTGAGACCCCATATGGATTATGCTGTTCAATTTTGGTGTCCTTATTACAGAATGGACATAGATTCATTGGAGAGAGTACAACGTAGAATGACAAAAATGATCCATAATATTAGAAATCTTCCGTATAAAGAAAGGTTGAAGAAATTAGGCTTACATTCGTTAGAGAGACGCAGAGTTAGAGGGGATATGATAGAGGTGTTCAAGTGGGTTAGTGGGATTAACAAAGGGGACATGACAAATGTACTAAAGCTCAGTGATAGCGAAAGAACTCGTACCAATGGTTTCAAATTAGATAAATTTCGTTTCAGAAAAGATATAGGCAAATATTGGTTTGGTAACAGAGTTGTAGATGGGTGGAATGGACTACCAAGTGCTATAGTGGGATTAAAAACGATAGGGAGCTTTAAGATAAAATTGGATAAGCATATGGACGAGAAGGGTTGGGTGTGAAGGGGGATCAGCAGGGTTGGGCCAATCAGCGCTCTGCAGACCCCCGTAATCCTGCGTTAATCTCTAACCGTTTTGGTAAGATGATCCTCAGGGTATTAGAGTGTTGAGCCTATAATTGGGCTTTGTAATTGGGGTTGTGTGGGACAGGGATCTGCCTTGCTTAGGCCAATCGGCTTTCTGCAGACTCCCATTTTCTTATGTTCTTATGTTCTTAAGATAAGAGGTGGGCTATAGGCCTAGGCCTGTTTACCGCTTATCGATACTGGCTTTTTTTGTTTGGTGGTGGTGGTGTGAAACATTATTTCGTCAATTGAAGTGTCCCAGTTGTGGACAGTGTCCAAATATTGTAATAATTTGCGTAATATAAAGTGCAGGTGCTCATAACAAAATTTACTCTTTGAAGCTGTTCAAGAACAACAGATAGAAACGGACATTATTTTGGATGGCCCTAATGAGCCCTGGATTTTTTTTGGATAGTCACATTCCATACTTTTTACCATCAATCAACCGATGAGGATAGGTATATATTTTTTGATAAAATAAGAATTTAAAGTAAGACAGTTGCCATCTTAATATATATATATATATATACAGTATATACCGTATATACAGTATATATATATATATATATATATATATATATATATATAGAGATTTTTTTTTTTTTTTTTTTTTTGTATTGATTTTACCTTCGTGGACAGGAATAGTTGCTAATTTTTCGGTCCCTCAAGGTTAAGTTAGGTAAGTTGGGTTGGACTTCATCTTTTCTGAGTCGTTGGATATTTTTACTTTCGACGCTGGGTACCATACCAGCTTGTTTATATACAGTACGGTACAGTCGTCTTGACTCGTCTGGCATCTGCACAAGTGGCTTGTCCACTACTATATTATCAACTTGAGATAGTGAACACTGGATGGGGAATATGGCTGGGTAATTTGCAAGAAGACACTCGCCGCTCGCGGTATCATTAGTCCTGAAATTATTTTCAGACCAAAGCTTTCAGAATAGCCACATTATACATAGCCTACCGGGTAACAGTGCTGCGGCTCAGCCTGCGGGATTGGGCTTGAGTATAGGCCTATAGAATAGAATGTAGATCTCCCAGTGTATTTAGATGTTAGGTTAAATTACGGTAGTTAGATTAACTAGAAATCTTAAAATAGCCTATACCGGTATGTCTATAATCATCCTGTTTAAAAGGTTCTCGCACAAATTTTGTATGTACGGTATTGTGGATGTAAAGTGTATTCTGACAGTTTTGACTGAAACAAAATCAGTAATAACACCTTCAATATCTTCTTCAAAATTACCTTTGTATCACCTTTTACTGCAGGCGATGTTTACAGTTCTCGGCATATTATATAGGCTAGTTACTCCAATTCGATCTGAATCATCTGGGCTAAAATCAAGCATTGTGTAGTCTCATTTGCGTTCATTACTCTTGACTGAATAATCATGAACCATAAAACCTGCACACACACATTTGATTCTTTAAAGCCAAGTTGTGAAGCCTCTGAAATAAAACAGAACATGGATTGTCAATTTGTCACGCTTGGATGAATTCAATACAGATTCAAATTGGTGCGTCGCTATTTATGTTGTACCGTACTAGGCCTAGCAAGTTATCTACTGTAGGTTAGATTATGTGTCTGGAAAATTTTGTAAGACATTCATTTTTGTTTCTTTTGAAACTGACAACAAACTTAGCAAAGTGATACGGTACAGACTCTGTAGGCCACACACAACGTTGATGGGTCTCGTGGCTGTCACACCATAAAATCTTACCCATGTATAATATATAGCCTCCTAAATTACACTTTATCTACTTTAAGGCTAGAAACATCCACATTGAGACGGTCGCGATAATATACTCTATATCGGTATATTTGCCAACTAAAATAAGTACGGTAATTAAATACGTAAATTTTACTCTCGATACATTTCTCTCGAAGATCAATAATTACCACGAACCCTAATTCCCAATATAAGTTTTCCTCATAGCCTAGCTGTTATTGACGCGATTCAGTAGTTATGTAGTTTACAGTGCAAACGGGATTAGGTTAGGTTAGTAAGGTTACCGTATGTAACCTAAGTTAGATTAGGTGATTTACGATATACCGGTAACTTAATACCGATAGGCCTACTAAAACTGAATTCATCATCAGCCAAATATGGTTCACTAAAAAAAAACTCCTAGCTACAACCTTTTTTCATTACCACAGTGGTTTAGTTCTTTGTTCATTACCACAGTGGTTTAGTCCGGCTTGGTAAGGGTGTAGGCTATGTACGGTATTGAGGAAAATGCATGGCAATTGTTAGCCTACTGCGCTGCTGGAATGGCTGATTTTGAGTGTCCTGATCAGCGAACAGTGTTTCAAAATGTTCCCATTTTTAATATGTTCGCTAAAATTTTAATGACAAATATTTTGAAGTTGAATCATTACCGGTAGGCTACCATCAGAATTTCAGAATTTCAGAGGTTAAACAATGTATAAGGACAGACAAAAGAAATTATGAAATCAGGATAGCCAATGACTCAAAAAATAACCCTAAGGCTTTTTACCAGCTATATAAATCTAAAGTTAGAGATAAAATAGGCCCCCTTAAAACTTCGATAGGAGAAATGACAGAAAATGATTTAGAAATGTGCAGTACATTAAATAGTCAGTTTCTATCCGTTTTCACTAATGAAAATTTGGCACAGATTCCAGAAGTCCGTAAGGTATATAGAGATAGTATAGAAAATAGGTTAAGTACGGTTACTATAAGTAGAAATGATGTGCTTAAGGAAATTGACAGACTGAAACCTCAGAAATCGCCTGGTCCCGATGAGGTATATGCCAGAGTATTAAAAGAATGCAGAGATGAGTTAAGTTACCCATTAACATTTCTTTTTAACAATTCATTAGAAACTGGTATAGTTCCAGAAGCTTGGAAGCTTGCAAATGTAGTTCCGATTTTCAAAAAAGGTGATAAATCAATAGCATCCAATTACCGTCCCATTAGTCTCACTTCAATCATAGGAAAGCTACTAGAGTCAATTATTGCTAGGAAAATGAGAAACCACTTAGAAACATTTAACTTAATCAATTCTTCTCAGCATGGATTCACACAGGGACGTTCTTGCCTTACTAATTTGCTTAGTTTTTTCTCAGAGGTATATGAAGCAGTAGATAATGACAAGGCATACGATATTATATATTTAGATTTCAGTAAAGCTTTAGACAGAGTCCCTCATGAGAGATTGATGAGAAAGGTTGAGGCACATGGAATAGGTGGGGCGTTGTTGGGATGGATTAGGTCATGGCTAATTGGTAGGAAACAGAGAGTCAGCATAAATGGTACCAAGTCAGAGTGGGGAGCAGTCAAAAGTGGTGTCCCCCAGGGATCGGTATTAGGTCCCCTGTTGTTTCTTATATACATAAATGACCTAGATTTAGGTATAACTAGTAGGATAAGTAAATTCGCAGACGATACTAAAATGGGGAGATCAATTGATTCAGATAGCGATATAGAGTGCCTCCAAAGGGATCTAGATACCTTACATGAATGGTCAGTAAATTGGCAGATGAAGTTTAACATTGACAAATGCAAGGTATTAAAGATAGGGAAGATGCAAACAAATGTTAAATATAAACTAGCTAATTTAGAATTAGAAAATTCAGACTGCGAGAAAGATCTAGGTGTGTTTGTTAGCAATGATTTGAAGCCTAGAAAACAGTGTATAGGCGTTCGTAATAAGGCAAACAGGATTCTCGGGTTCATCTCTAGGAGTGTGAGTAACAGAACTGCTGATGTTATCTTAAAACTTTACTTGTCATTAGTGAGACCCCATATGGATTATGCTGTCCAATTTTGGTGTCCTTATTACAGAATGGACATAGATTCATTGGAGAGAGTACAGCGTAGAATGACAAAAATGATCCATAATATTAGAAATCTTCCGTATGAAGAAAGGTTGAAGAAATTAGGTTTACATTCGTTAGAGAGATGCAGAGTTAGAGGGGATATGATAGAGGTGTTCAAGTGGGTTAGTGGGATTAACAAAGGGGACATGACAAATGTACTAAAGCTCAGTGATAGCGAAAGAACTCGTACCAATGGTTTCAAATTAGATAAATTTCGTTTCAGAAAAGATATAGGCAAATATTGGTTTGGTAACAGAGTTGTAGATGGGTGGAATGGACTACCAAGTGCTATAGTGGGATCTAAAACTGTAGGGAGCTTTAAGATAAAATTGGATAAGCATATGGACGAGAAGGGTTGGGTGTGAAGGGGGATCAGCCGGGTTGGGCCAATCAGCGCTCTGCAGACCCCCATAATCCTGCGTTAATCTCTAACCGTTTTGGTAAGATGATCCTCAGGGTATTAGAGTGTTGAGCCTATAATTGGGCTTTGTAATTGATTTGGGGTTGTGTGGGACAGGGATCTGCCTTGCTTAGGCCAATCGGCTTTCTGCAGACTCCCATTTTCTTATGTTCTTATGTTCTTATGTTCTTATTATACTCTAGATAGAATAATCAGATACATTATATTGGTAGACTAAATTAGATTAGCTTCAGATTTGAAATATTTATTACATTTTCATATTAACCCTTTTCACAGTTTATTCTGGCTATCATTAACCCCTTAAGTACCGGCGCCTTTCTTTTCACTTCATTCTGGCTATTAGACGATTTTATTAAGCTTTAAAAGGGCCTCCAGCATTTAACCGGCTTTGAACTATCTCACCTAATCCTTTTTATTACCACATATTTTGTCTTAAGCTGCACAAAATCGTCTAAATACTGTATAGCTAGAATAAAATTAAAGAGACGTCGCCGGTATGGAAGGGGTTAAACGTTTGTATACAACTTAGAAAGAATCTGTGTGGTAAAGACCATCTCAGTTATCCTTCTGACTTACATAGCTTATACCCAGCCTAATTTCAATAGAATCTAATAATAGCCAGAAAACAGAACAGAAATTCGTCATCCGATCTTGAAAGGGTTAACTTTCCGAGATGTTACCGGTACACTTGATAACGGAGACATTACTACCAAACTGTACCATAAGTGACCATACCCTGTGGATTTCAACTAGATAATATTGATACAGCAACTTACGTACGGCTCGGTTTAACCCTTTCAAGATACAATTACGCATTTCTTGTTCTGTGTTATTGCCATTATTAGACGATTTTATTAAGATTAGGAAGGGTATATGGAAGTCAGAGGGTTAATGGAGATAGTTTTTACCCTTTTCATTCCCACAGATTCTTCCTAAGCTATATATGATCTTCTAATTATAGCCAGAATAAACTGTCAAAATGCGTCATAATCTTGAAAAGGGTGAAATTTATTTTATCTTACAAGTTACACTGAATAAAATATGATACGGGTAGGTTACTTTAAGCACCAGACCTATTTGTAGCCTATCCTAACTACGGCGTGTCTTTCTTGCATGCTCAGAAGCGCTTTTCATTTTCTTAATAATAACCTCTCGAGCTAATGTACGGTGGGTAATTTCGGTGTTTAAATGGGTCCCTCCTACTGGTTCAGGGGGGGGGGGGGGATTGTTGGGTTCCTGAGGCTGACTTAGTGTATATTAGAAGGGAATCAATTGGTTGGTTCGCGAGATTGTAATTGTTGGAGAGAGAGAGAGAGTGTGAGAGTAGATGCGTGTTTCGTGTTTGAGAGCTATCATTTACTGTAATTTAAATAGCCTAGCTCTCCATCGGACGACGTCTTACTTTGCAAGTCCTGGGATGTCTCATTAGATTGCATATAATAATCTTGGAGATTATACTGTACATACATTTAAATGGCAGATCAATATTTTGTCCTAGCTACCACCAGAAGACTTTATTTTACCGGTAGGCCTATTGATGATTCACATTTTTGTCTCTCTCTCTCTCTCTCTCTCTCTCTCTCTCTCTCTCTCTCTCTCTCTCTCTCTCTCTCTCTCTCTCTCTCTCTCTCTCTCTGTCTGACAAGCCTCTAAATGACATTTGCAATTACAAGATAATGTATCTCTCCAAACTCCCAGACGTGCTCTTAAGATTCCCATTGTTGTAATATATTAACCTCTTGGCTACCCAGAATCGCCTCTAATAGATGAATATATCCTTTGTCACTAGCAAGGACAAACACTTGAAAATCAGAAATATGGCAGATAAATAGCGACCGATACGTAAACTGTCTGCCTGTCTTGATAGCCTAATGCTTTGTGTGCAGAATTTCGGTGTGAGTATCCTAGGTTCGAGTCCTTGGAGTACCACATGTATTCATTACTTTAATTGATTTCATTAGTTCGGTTTATTTGTAAATTAATTGGTGGGTTGGTGAAAACAAATATGAATTAACTCATTCAGTACGGTACCAGGGACGTCCTTATCATCATATTCTAGCATCTATTAGACAATTTTATTCAGCTTAATATGGATTTCTTGCAATAATATGGCTTCAAACTATCTCGACTTATTCTCGAGCAACCCTTTTAAGTACCGGTACCACAACTAGCATATAACACGTCGCTGGTTCTTAAAGTGTTAAAATATATTTCTGATCGTCCTACCAAACCATTGAGATATGATAATGATCGTATAGCCTACTTGTGCTGTACCGTACAACACATTAATTTTAATAAGGCAAGCTCCAACAACGGTGATGGCAAGACTATGATTGATTGAAAGTACGTTAGTCGATTCTAGACTTGGAATAGTGTGAGAGAGAGAGAGAGAGAGAGAGAGATGATTGAAATAACGTTAGTCTTTTCTAGACTTGGCATACTGAGAAAGAGAGAGCGAGAGCGAACAAGAGGGAGACGGGGAATGCAGAGGATTGTCTCGCCTGACCACTTTTTTTTGTCTGTCTTCATAATCCGCGTGGCCACTTGTGCTTGGGTAGTTACACTGAGGGCTGATGGCGGAGGGGGGGGGGGGGGGGTTATATAAATGAGATAATTCCCCCCCACCAACGATGAGATGTGCAGCTGGGTTATTAACAGCTCCCACACACAAACAACCCAGCCCAAATTAAAAAGGACTCTGGTCACTGGTGTGATAAGTTGTGTTGATCTGGTGGCCAATTAGGCTATTTGGTCTGTGCTGATAACGCTTGGGGGAGCTAGTATGTGTGAGAGGCTACTTTAGGGATTCAAAAGAACTAATAGTGTTATTTTTGCAGTGGTGTATTATAATATTTTAAAGCGGAACGTTAAGGTACCGTACCGTACTTTTTATTAATATCATTGCCCTGGTATATACGGTACAGTACTTATTGTTTTATATCTACTTTTGAATAGATATATGATCTACCGAGCACTACTACTACCGTACTACTACTATTATTGAACCACTTAGTCTGTGCACCCCTTTGGACCCTAAACAAGGTTGGAACAGTCATCAATACACATGACTTGGTAGTCGTACCTCTGCTTCCTATTCATGGGTTTGCATTCGCACTCATCATCTTGGAATATATATATAGGACTGTATATATTACCGGTATTGTACATTCATTAAATTTTACAAACATCATATATTATTATATTCCTACAACCGGTACCGGTACTCTATACTAGACTACTAGTACTAACTAGCCTATACTACTACTCTATACCATACAAGTTCAATCAAGTCGCATCCTGATGCGACTCTGCCACTGCAGCCTCGTAATCTACGTATGCCACTGTCGCTGGTTGTGGTGCAGACAGTCTTGTTCCCCACCTTAAAATAAAGATATCTACCGGTACTACTACCACCACCACCACCACCACCTTACTTTAGACCTACTACCTTTTGATAAATATATCTACTACTACTACGACTACTACTATTACTACTGGCACTTTAAACCTACTAGCTATAGTTTCTTTAACATCAGCTGACGGTAAAATAATGATCTTGTCAACAGCTTGATTACAGGTACTGAGTTAGGCTATTGCAAATATTTGTTACGGAAATATGTTTTTAGTTTTGAAAACTTGGCAATAATGATGCAAGCATAACTGATTCTTGTTTTTCTGTTAAGTGGATAATTGTATATACCTATTATTATTTTAATTTTAATATATATCTTTAAGAACATAAGAACATAAGAAAATGGGAGTCTGCAGAAAGCCGATTGGCCTAAGCAAGGCAGATCCCTGTCCCACACAACCCCAATTACAAAGCCCAATTATAGGCTCAACACTCTAATACCCTGAGGATCATCTTACCAAACCGGTTAGAGATTAACGCAGGATTACGGGGGTCTGCAGAGCGCTGATTGGCCCAACCCGGCTGATCCCCCTTCACACCCAACCCTTCTCGTCCATATGCTTATCCAATTTTTTCTTAAAGCTCCCTATCGTTCTTGATCCCACTATATCACTTGGTAGCCTATTCCACCCATCTACAACTCTGTTACCAAACCAATATTTGCCTATATCTTTTCTGAAACGAAATTTATCTAATTTAAAACCATTGGTACGAGTTCTTTCGCTATCACTGAGCTTTAGTACATTTGTCATGTCCCCTTTGTTAATCCCACTAACCCACTTGAACACCTCTATCATATCCCCTCTAACTCTGCGTCTCTCTAACGAATGTAAACCTAATTTCTTCAACCTTTCTTCATACGGAAAATTTCTAATATTATGGATCATTTTTGTCATTCTACGCTGAATTCTCTCCAATGAATCTATGTCCATTCTGTAATAAGGACACCAAAATTGGACAGCATAATCCATATGGGGTCTCACTAATGACAAGTAAAGTTTTAAGATAACATCAGCAGTTCTGTTACTCACACTCCTAGAGATGAACCCGAGAATCCTGTTTGCCTTATTACGAACGCTTATACACTGTTTTCTAGGCTTCAAATCATTGCTAACAAACACACCTAGATCTTTCTCGCAGTCTGAATTTTCTAATTCTAAATTAGCTAGTTTATATTTAACATTTGTTTGCATCTTCCCTATCTTTAATACCTTGCATTTGTCAATGTTAAACTTCATCTGCCAATTTACTGACCATTCATGTAAGGTATCTAGATCCCTTTGGAGGCACTCTATATCGCTATCTGAATCAATTGATCTCCCCATTTTAGTATCGTCTGCGAATTTACTTATCCTACTAGTTATACCTAAATCTAGGTCATTTATGTATATAAGAAACAACAGGGGACCTAATACCGATCCCTGGGGGACACCACTTTTGACTGCTCCCCACTCTGACTTGGTACCATTTATGCTGACTCTCTGTTTCCTACCAATTAGCCATGACCTAATCCATCCCAACAACGACCCTCCTATTCCGTGTGCCTCAACCTTTCTCATCAATCTCTCATGAGGGACTCTGTCGAAAGCTTTACTGAAATCTAAATATATAATATCATATGACTTGTCACTATCTACTGCTTCATATACCTCTGAGAAAAAGCTAAGCAAATTAGTAAGGCAAGAACGTCCCTGAGTGAATCCATGCTGAGAAGAATTTATTAAGTTAAATTTTACTAAGTGGCTTCTAATTTTCCTAGCAATAATAGACTCTAGCAACTTTCCTATGATTGATGTGAGACTAATGGGACGGTAATTGGATGCTATCGATTTATCACCTTTTTTGAAGATCGGAACTACATTTGCAAGCTTCCAAGCTTCTGGAACTAAACCTGTTTCTAATGACTTGTTAAATATAAATGCTAATGGACTACTTAACTCATCTCTGCATTCTTTTAATACTCTAGCATATACCTCGTCAGGACCAGGCGATTTTTGAGGTTTCAGTCTGTCAATTTCCTTAAGCACATCATTTCTACTTATACTAACTGTACTTAACATATTTTCTATACTATCACTATATACCATATTGACTTCTGGAATCTGTGCCAAATTTTCATTAGTGAAAACGGAAAGAAACTGACTATTTAATGTACTGCACATTTCTAAATCATTTTCTGTTATTTCTCCTATTGAAGTTTTTAGGGGGCCTATTTCATCTCTAACTTTAGATTTATATAGTTGGTAAAAAGCTTTAGGGTTATTTTTTGAGTCGCTGGCTATCCTTATTTCATAATTTCTTTTTGCTTTCCTGATTTCCTTTTTGACCTGTCTTGATAGAGTCTGATAGTATATATGTAAATGATTTTCACCTTTCTTTATTTTTCGATATAAGAACATAAGAACATAAGAAAATGGGAGTCTGCAGAAAGCCGATTGGCCTAAGCAAGGCAGATCCCTGTCCCACACAACCCCAATTACAAAGCCCAATTATAGGCTCAACACTCTAATACCCTGAGGATCATCTCACCAAAACGGTTAGAGATTAACGCAGGATTACGGGGGTCTGCAGAGCGCTGATTGGCCCAACCCTGCTGATCCCCCTTCACACCCAACCCTTCTCGTCCATATGCTTATCCAATTTTATCTTAAAGCTCCCTATCGTTTTTAATCCCACTATAGCACTTGGTAGTCCATTCCACCCATCTACAACTCTGTTACCAAACCAATATTTGCCTATATCTTTTCTGAAACGAAATTTATCTAATTTGAAACCATTGGTACGAGTTTTTTTCGCTATCACTGAGCTTTAGTACATTTGTCATGTCCCCTTTGTTAATCCCACTAACCCACTTGAACACCTCTATCATATCCCCTCTAACTCTGCGTCTCTCTAACGAATGTAAGCCTAATTTCTTCAACCTTTCTTTATACGGAAGATTTCTAATATTATGGATCATTTTTGTCATTCTACGTTGTACTCTCTCCAATGAATCTATGTCCATTCTGTAATAAGGACACCAAAATTGAACAGCATAATCCATATGGGGTCTCACTAATGACAAGTAAAGTTTTAAGATAACATCAGCAGTTCTGTTACTCACACTCCTTGAGATGAACCCGAGAATCCTGTTTGCCTTGTTTCGAACGCTTATACACTGTTGTCTAGGCTTCAAATCATTGCTAACAAACACACCTAGATCTTTCTCACAATTCGAGTTTTCTAATTCCACATTAGCTAGTTTATATTTAACATTTGTATGCATCTTCCCTATCTTTAATACCTTGCATTTGTCAATGTTAAACTTCATCTGCCAATTTACTGACCATTCGTGTAAGGTATCTAGATCCCTTTGGAGGCACTCTATATCTCTATCTGAATCAATTGTTCTCCCCATCTTGGTATCGTCTGCAAATTTACTTATCCTACTAGTTATACCTAAATCAAGGTCATTTATGTATATAACAAACAACAGAGGACCTAATACAGATCCCTGGGGGACACCACTTTTGACTGCTCCCCATTCTGACTTCGTACCATTTATGCTGACTCTCTGCTTCCTACCAATTAGCCATGACCTAATCCATCCCAACAACGCCCCACCTATTCCATGCGCCTCAACCTTTCTCATCAATCTCTCGTGGGGGACTCTGTCGAAAGCTTTACTGAAATCTAAATATATTATATCATATGACTTGTCATTATCTACTGCTTCATATACCTCTGAGAAAAAACTAAGCAAATTAGTAAGGCAAGAACGTCCCTGAGTGAATCCATGCTGAGAAGAATTTATTAAATTAAATGTATCTAAGTGGTTTCTAATTTTACTAGCAATAATTGACTCTAGTAGCTTTCCTATGATTGATGTAAGACTAATGGGACGGTAATTGGATGCTATTGATTTGTCACCTTTTTTGAAGATCGGAACTACGTTTGCAAGCTTCCAAGCTTCTGGAACTATACCTGTCTCCAATGACTTGTTAAATAAAAATGTTAATGGGTAACTTAACTCATCCCTACATTCTTTTAATACTCTAGCATATACCTCATCAGGACCAGGCGATTTATGAGGTTTCAGTCTGTCAATTTCCTTAAGCACATCATTTCTACTTATAGTAACCGTACTTAACCTATTTTCTATACTATCGCTATATACCTTACGGACTTCTGGAAACTGTGCCAAATTTTCATTAGTGAAAACGGAAAGAAATTGACCATTTAATGTACTGCACATTTCTAAATCATTTTCTGTCATTTCTCCTATCGAAGTTTTAAGGGGACCAATTACATCTCTAACCTTGGATTTATATAGTTGGTAAAAAGCTTTAGGATTATTTTTTGAGTCATTGGCAACCTTAATTTCATAATTTCTTTTTTCTTTCCTAATATCCTTTTTTACCTGTCTTGATAGATTCTGATAGTAAGCAAGTAGGTGAATTTCGCCTTTTCTAATTTTTCTATATATTCCTCTCTTTTGTCCTAGAAGATCTAATAGTCTATTATTCATCCATTTGGGTTGGTTCTGTGTTGATCTAAATTTTCTTTTGGGGATGTATTTATTTTGTGCATTGAATACTGACTTGATAAAATTATCGTATGTATCTACCAAGTTTGACGTCTCTTCCTGACTTAAGATGACAGGTGCCTGAGAAGGGGTACACTCATTTGGACACCTGGATCGACTTAATTTTTTGACCATAGGGTCAGCTAATAAGGCTCTTCTTAACCCACCATAATTGGCTTTTCTAAAGTCAGGTATTAATGTTGTATTCTCTCTGGTATTACCTTTCCATTGTATATTAAAATACACAGAATTGTGGTCACTATTTCCTAGGTGGTCCCCTATCTCTACATTATTTACCATATGTTCATTGTTACTGAAAACTAAATCGAGAATATTATTACCTCTAGTAGGCGTATCTATGAATTGAAATAAAAAACTATCTTGTACTACCTCTATAAACTCCTCAGAATCAGAGTCTCCTATTTGATGCTGCCAATCTATATTCGGAAAATTAAAATCCCCCATAATGCACACATTGCTAAACCTTGATGCCATTTTAATTTCCTCCCATAATGACGTTCCGTCATTTCTACTCATATTTGGCGGTCTATACATAACTCCAATAACTATGGTCTCACTACCTTCGTTAACCTCTACCCAAACACTTTCATTATCGTTATTTAGTCTAATACCTGATTTAATACAGCTTTTTAATGTACTCCTGACAAACACTGCTATAACCGCCACCCCTCTTACTTGTTCGGTCATATTTAAACAAACTATATCCTGGTATATCAAATTCTGCTAAAAAATGCCTGGTTTCTGTATTAATCCACGTTTCAGTTAGCGCTATTATGTCTATATTTTCTTTGCTAACAAGGGCTCTAAGTTCGTTCATTTTGTTACATAGACTCCTACAGTTTGTGTAATATACTCTCAATTTACTTCTTTTCTTTATACCTAATTTACCTTTGTTTTTAGCGACATTTCCATCTTCTGTTGCACCATCACTACTATCATTTGCATTATAGTCATCATTTTTAGCATGAGACTGAATATCCTTATCGCTTTCGCCTGACGCTAAAATTGTTCCAATTAACCTCTCATTTACACTCTCAATATTTCTGTTCAAAACCCCACAACCACCCTATCTAAAGAACTAGCTAATGTAGAAACCCCTAACCGTGAAAGATGAACCCCATCCCTTGCGTACATCCCATCTCCCATAGAAACTATCCCAGTTATCAATGAATGGTATTGCTTTTTCTTTGCAATATTTCTCCAAACGGCAATTGACACCAATCGCCCTGGATGTCCATTCCTTGGGAACTCCTCTTCTGGGTAGGATACAATGTACTACAGGGATCCCTCCCTTCATCCTAACTTTATCTAACACATCCCGATACTGCTGCAGCAGTTCCTCACTTCTACCCTTACCAACATCGTTACTCCCGGCACTGAGACAGATAATGGGGTTATCTCCACTATCTTCCAAGATGTGGTCCATCTTCTCTAAAACCCTCCCAACTCCATGGCCAGGCAGACACACAACCTTCCTAAGTTTAGTGCGGGTAGCCCTAACTAAATGTCTTACCATGGAGTCGCCCACAATCGACACAGACTTACCTTCTCGGGACACAGACTTACCTTTCCCTCGGGAGGATCCAGCAGCTGCAGTTGGAGAACCCCCGGTGGTGGCAGAAGGTCCCTTGGTGGTGGTGGTGGTGGGGGTAGTGGTGGTGGTAGGTAGCACAGCGTCAGAGGTTGGAGCTGAGTCGGCGGCAGGCACTTCGGTTATCCCTCCCTTATCCTGACTATCTTTTCCCTCACATTCGTCTCGCAAAGGAGAGAATGTATTTGTCACACTCATACCTATTCTACTATCCTGCTTCTTGAGTGTGACTTTCCCACCCGTATTTTTAACAACCTGCCATGAATACAATTTTTCATCAACTTCCTCCCTTTTCCCCTTACTTGACTTTATTTCCTCTTGGCTAAGCTTGAAAGCTAGATTTTCGTCTTTAATCAAATCCACTTCCCTCTGAAGTTTAACATTAACCTCCCTTAGAGCCAAGACCTCTTCCAATATATTCCTTTCTTTTTTCCTATAAGATCTATTAGCTTATTAGTCATCCATTTTGGTTGGTTCTGCGTCGATCTAAATCTTCTTTTAGGGATATATTTATTTTGAGCATTGTGGAGTGAAGCAATAAACTGGTTATATGTAGGTGGCAAGTTTAACTCTGCCATATCCTGACTTAATCGCTTAACAATAGGGTCCACCCTTAAGTCTCTTCTTAGCCCACCATAATCGGCTTTTCTGAAATCTGGGATAAGTGTCTTATTCTCTTTAGCATTCCCTGTCCATTGTATATTAAAATAAATAGATTTATGATCGCTATTTCCTAGGTGGTCACCAATCTCTACATTACAGTTGCCCTCTGACCCCTGACTAGTGTGGACGTCCCCAGTGACCGCTAGTGAACCGGTTTACCCTTAGTGAGGTCCTAGTGAACTTTTTAGTGATGGCTGTTGTTGATGAGTCTGCTGTCTCCTCCCATACTCTCCAGCTTTGTCTTGCTTTGCAAGAAAGACTGGAGAGTGTGGAGCAGGAGATTCAGTGTCTCAAAGATGAAAATTTGGCCTTGAGACTAGCTATGGCGGAAAAGAAGTGTGAGGCTACCGGAAGTGTTCCCAGGGATCGTGAAACCCCTTGGAAAGTGGTGTCAACCAGTGCAACGGCCTGCAAGCTGAAAAGGCAGCCACTCAAGACCCACAACAACTTCAGCACCTTGGCTGATGAGAGTGATGGCGAGGAAGTGGCGATCATCGAGGCAGTGAGAGGGGAGGGGGGGAAGTCTGCTGTTGTTGCTGCTACAACTCCTGCTACACGCCGACAACGGAAAGAAGCTAAGTCTATTTTAATTGTAGGGGATTCAATGATTAAATACCTTGGTAGGGCTACTAACACACATGTTGGTAAAGTTGTCTGTCTGCCTGGTGCCGGAGTCGAGAAGGTGTCAGAAAAGCTAGATGGTGTCATGGAAGCGAGTGGAGAGGACCCCATCATCTTCCTCAACGCAGGGAGCAACGACATTTGGAAATGCAGGACTGAGGAGTTGCTCACCACGTACCAGGAAATGTTGGAGAGGATCAAGGAGAAGGGTGGAGTTCCTGTGGTACACAGTATCCTACCAAGAAGAGGGGTAAGGAAGGAATGGTCCTCCAGGGCTATTGGTGTAAATAGCCGGCTGGAGAAGTATTGCAAGGCAAATACTATTCCATTCCTGGATAACTGGACCCTCTTCTACGGTAAGGATGAACTGTATGCCCAGGATGGAGTACATCTCTCTCGACTAGGAGTTTCGACCTTAGCCAGCTCACTCGACAAGTTTGTTGCGGGGTTTTGTTAATAAACCATAGGTGTGTAAGTAAAATAGAATCCCAGCCACATCAAATTGATAGTAATAACGAACATTCTGATAGCGTAGATGTTCCGTCTAGGTCCAGTAGTTCAACAGGTAAAAATAAATTAGTTAAAAACAATAGAAAAATAGTTGCAAATACAAGTAATAGTTTGAGTGTTTATTATACAAATTGCAGGAGTTTATGTAACAAAATGAACGAACTTAGAGCACTGGTTAGCAAAGAAAATATAGATATAATAGCGCTAACTGAAACATGGATTAATACAGAAACCAGGCATTTTTTAGCAGAGTTTGATATACCGGGATATAGTTTGTTTAAATATGACCGAACAAGTAAGAGGGGTGGCGGTATAGCAGTGTTTGTCAGGAGTTCATTAAAAAGCTGTACTAAATCAGGTATTAGAGTAAATAATGAAAATGAAAGTGTTTGGGTAGAAGTTAACGAAGGTAGTGAGACTTTAGTTATTGGAGTTATGTATAGACCGCCAAATATGAGTAGAAATGACGGAACATCATTATGGGAGGAAATTAAAATAGCATCAAGGCTTAGCAACGTGTGCATTATGGGGGATTTTAATTTCCCTAATATAGATTGGCAGCAACAAATAGGCGACTCTGATTCAAAGGAGTTTATTGAGGTAGTACAAGATAGTTTTTTAACTCAATTCATAGATACGCCAACTAGAGGTGATAATATTCTCGATTTAGTTTTCAGTAACAATGAACATATGATAAATAGTGTAGAAATCGGGGACCACCTAGGAAATAGTGATCACAATTCTGTGTATTTTAATATACAATGGAAAGGTAATACCAGAGAGAATACAACATTAATACCTGACTTCAGAAAAGCCAATTATGGTGGGTTAAGAGAAGCCCTGTTAGCGGACCCTATGGTCAAAAAATTAAGTCGATCCAGGTGTCCAAATGAGTGTATCCTTTCTCAGGCACCTGTCATCTTAAGTCAGGAGGAGACGTCAAACTTGGTAGATACATACGATAATTTTATCAAGTCAGTATTCAATGCGCAAAATAAATATATCCCCAAAAGAAAATTTAGATCAACACAGAACCAACCCAAATGGATGAATAATAGACTATTAGATCTTCTAGGACAAAAGAGAGGAATATATAGAAAATTAGAAAAGGCGAAATTCACCTACTTGCTTACTATCAGAATCTATCAAGACAGGTAAAAAAGGATATTAGGAAAGAAAAAAGAAATTATGAAATTAAGGTTGCCAATGACTCAAAAAATAATCCTAAAGCTTTTTACCAACCATATAAATCCAAGGTTAGAGATGTAATTGGTCCCCTTAAAACTTCTATAGGAAAATTGACAGAAAGTGATTTAGAAATGTGCAGTACATTAAATAGTCAATTTCTTTCCGTTTTCACTAATGAAAATTTGGCACAGTTTCCAGAAGTCCGTAAGGTATACAGCGATAGTATAGAAAATAGGTTAAGTACGGTTACTATAAGTAGAAATGATGTGGTTAAGGAAATTGACAGACTGAAACCTCATAAATCGCCTGGTCCTGATGAGGTATATGCTAGAGTATTAAAAGAATGCAGAGATGAGTTAAGTTATCCATTAACATTTCTATTTAACAAGTCATTAGAAACAGGTATAGTTCCAGAAGCTTGGAAGCTTGCAAATGTAGTTCCGATCTTCAAAAAAGGTGATAAATCAATAGCATCCAATTACCGTCCCATTAGTCTCACTTCAATCATAGGAAAACTACTAGAGTCAATTATTGCTAGGAAAATGAGAAACCACTTAGAAACATTTAACTTAATCAATTCTTCTCAGCATGGATTCACTCAGGGACGGTCTTGCCTTACTAATTTGCTTAGTTTTTTCTCAGAGGTATATGAAGCAGTAGATAATGACAAGTCATATGATATTATATATTTAGATTTCAGTAAAGCTTTCGACAGAGTCCCTCATGAGAGATTGATGAGAAAGGTTGAGGCACATGGAATAGGTGGGGCGTTGTTAGGATGGATTAGGTCATGGCTAATTGGTAGGAAGCAGAGAGTCAGCATAAATGGTACCAAGTCAGAATGGGGAGCAGTCAAAAGTGGTGTCCCCCAGGGATCGGTATTAGGTCCCCTGTTGTTTCTTATATACATAAATGACCTAGATTTAGGTATAACTAGTAGGATAAGTAAATTCGCAGACGATACTAAAATAGGGAGATCAATTGATTCAGATAGCGATATAGAGTGCCTCCAAAGGGATCTAGATACCTTACATGAATGGTCAGTAAATTGGCAGATGAAGTTTAACATTGACAAATGCAAGGTATTAAAGATAGGGAAGATGCAAACAAATTTTAAATATAAACTAGCTAATTTAGAATTAGAAAATTCAGACTGCGAGAAAGATCTAGGTGTGTTTGTTAGCAATGATTTGAAGCCTAGAAAACAGTGTATAAGCGTTCGTAATAAGGCAAACAGGATTCTCGGGTTCATCTCTAGGAGTGTGAGTAACAGAACTGCTGATGTTATCTTAAAACTTTACTTGTCATTAGTGAGACCCCACATGGATTATGCTGTCCAATTTTGGTGTCCTTATTACAGAATGGACATAGATTCATTGGAGAGAGTACAGCGTAGAATGACAAAAATGATCCATAATATTAGAAATCTTTCGTATGAAGAAAGGTTGAAGAAATTAGGTTTACATTCGTTAGAGAGACGCAGAGTTAGAGGGGATATGATAGAGGTGTTCAAGTGGGTTAGTGGGATTAACAAAGGGGACATGGCAAATGTACTAAAGCTCAGTGATAGCGAAAGAACTCGTACCAATGGTTTCAAATTAGATAAATTTCGTTTCAGAAAAGATATAGGCAAGTATTGGTTTGGTAACAGAGTTGTAGATGGGTGGAATGGACTACCAAGTGCTATAGTGGGATCTAAAACTGTAGGGAGCTTTAAGATAAAATTAGATAAGCATATGGACGAGAAGGGTTGGGTGTGAAGGGGGATCAGCCGGGTTGGGCCAATCAGCGCTCTGCAGACCTCCATAATCCTGCGTTAATCTCTAACCGTTTTGGTAAGATGATCCTCAGGGTATTAGAGTGTGAAGCCTATAATTGGGCTTTGTAATTGAATTGGGGTTGTGTGGGACAGGGATCTGCCTTGCTTAGGCCAATCGGCTTTCTGCAGACTCCCATTTTCTTATGTTCTTATGTTCTTATTATTTATCATATGTTCATTGTTACTGAAAACTAAATCAAGAATATTAATACCTCTAGTCGGCGTATCTATGAATTGAAATAAAAAACTATCTTGTACTACCTCTATAAACTCTACTGAATCGGAGTCGCCTATTTGGTGCTGCCAATCAATGTTCGGAAAATTAAAATCCCCCATAATGCACACATTGCTAAACCTTGATGCTATTTTAATTTCCTCCCATAACGATTTTCCGCCATTTCTACTCATATTAGGCGGTCTATATATAACTCCAATAACTTTATTGTTGTTTTATTTTTAGTTTCCTCCGTAGACCTTCAAACTTTTTTTAAAATACACCCGCGATAAATATACCGGCCGAAGACTTGATTCCTCCTACATTACAGGCTCGCTATAGCTTGCCAGGAAATAATCGACACCTAAATGGCAGGATAGGTCTTACAGAGATGGCGCGATAGGTCTTAAAATAGTCAAACTAATTGGGCGAATGTCCTAAGATCACAAACGTAATGGGTAAAGGGGGTCCAGAAAAAGAAAAAGAAAATCTTCCCTGAGCTCGAAGCTAGTCTTTTGTGCTAGCATACACAATCCCTCTTTTAACAGAACTTGCGCGTATGTGGTTAGCTCGTCTTAAAATGCAAGGAATTTCCTATGCATGAGTTTAGAATTAACATATTAAGAAAGCCTTGGATGATCAGCGACTTTTCTTATCATACTCTGGAGCGTAATGTTTGTGGTGTGTGTTACATAGATGCACAGACTCCACGGCCCTTGCGGTCCCTACTAGGCAATCCGGACTTAATTCTAACATGGCATTTTCTACAAAGTGGAAGGTAAAGACAGCAAAGCAGAGAGAGAGAGAGAGAGACTTAGACTTACTTACTTACTTAGGCTACTTACCGGTACTTAGGCTACTTACTTACTTACCGGTACGTTGGTGCATACCGGTAGACCATTATAGGCTACCGTATCATTGTAAGAAAATTACAGGAAAGCTAAAGGCTCTCTCCCCACTTTCCCCTTCCTGCAGCAAAGAGAGAGATAGTGTGTGTGTGTGTGTGTTTTGGCTGTTACTCACATAAGATATACTGTGAGCGTTTGCAGCCACCAATGTTGAGTCTAATAACTGATAAGTATCGGACGAGAAAACAAGTGGGCTAGCCTATACCCTGTTCCATATAGGTAGGCCAGAAATCGTGAGCCCTAACCTCTGTAACTCAAAGAGGGCTAGAGGAAATAGGCTTTAAATTTCCACGCCTATTCCCTGTCTGGATCCTTCCCGGATGGTATAAATGTTAGGCTAGCTGGATTACACTATAGGTAGCGCCAACGAACTTGACAATAATCTTGACCCCTTAACTTCTTATAACTCGAAATGATTGAAATCATTCGGGCTGACGTTTCTATCATTTGGGAAGAGTCCACCAGGTAATATGTGTGGATACAGTATTTACAGTCAGTTTGCGCTAGGCTCTTTTGAGTTACAGACAGGTCAGGGATCAAAATTATTGTCAAGTTCGTTGGCGCTACCTATAGTTGTTTGTAAGTTATAGAGGTTAATGTTAAAGAGTTATAGCCCACTTATTTGGAACAGGGTATAGCCTAGTATGACAGATTTAAGGCCAAGGCAAGTTTCACCTTCATAAAGCCTTCTACAGGTTTGCACGCTTCTGTATTTACGAGATTTTATCGTGGCTGTAGCTTTCGTCAGGTTTGAGCAATTGGACACTTGCGAGTTTCAGGCAATTTGGAAGTTGGAGCCTGCTGAAAAGCCTAGCGCTTATTTGGCTCAGCTCATTTTAATTGTTGTATATACGGTAACGTGTGTGTATTTCTTGGAGCTAAATAAATATATGACTATAACTATTAACTATATAAAACAGAAATGCAATAATGGTGTAAGTTTCTGGTGGATGGAAAGTGTGCTGAATTAGGCTTTATGTATTTATATAATTATGTAATACGACCGTATTGTAGTTTGAAATTATGCTAAATATCGATGTCTACAGCTCCAACTTCCTAATAGCCTGGGGGGGGGGGGGGGGGGGGATTTTGTTGCCATAATTATAGAACAACAGGTTAACGGTAATCTATATTTTTTGATCATGTATAATTTATATTAAAAACACAAAAATTACATAAGTTGGTACGGTACTTGTAGACCTAGTTTGTAGGGTACGTCTCGGGCTACGGTTCTTTTGCAGACGGTACCGATAGTTTAATTTAGTTGAATATTTGTATTTGTAAAAAAACATGAAGTCACGAGCAGTAATACCTGCACATCTGTATCGATCTGTATCGAACTCAAGCGAGACAATCCAATGTTCTGTTATGACTGTTTTGATAGTGTAATGCATGAATGCGCGGAATTTCGGTGAGTATCCTAGGTTCGAGTCCTTGGAGTGCCACATGTATTTGTTGATTTCATTACGGGTAGGCTAATTGAGTTTAGAAGTAAAGTTGGTTGGTAAAAAAATATGAATATCCCAGAGGCTTCACAACTTGGCTTTAGAGAGTCAAATGGGTGTGCAGGTATTATAGCTCGTGACTGTACCGGTATATGCAAACTTTATATAAACAATCATATTACATTAGCTGAGCCTTTGCGAGGTACCGTACCGGTACTTCTCTGATGGTGGTTACTATATCAATCAATATTTATTATCACATCAACCGACAAGCGCACATTAACGAACATTCATATACATACAGTACACGCCTGCAAATACACATAGGGCTACACACCTGTAAATACACATACACACTTGCACTTAGCCACATACACACCTATATATATCTTTATACAAACCGTATGTAATATACAAGATAATGCGACAAAGACAAATTGGCAGGGACTATATTTTCCTCCCAAATTAGATAAAGAGCCTGTGAGGTAACCGAGATAATCCACCAGCACTTATCGCCAAACTTTAAGTGGTCGCCAATTACTGGTAATTTCTTATCGCATAATATATTTAATAGACGTGGTTTATATTATCGCTTCTTCGATAAGACGGTGCTTTCTCTGTCGAACCAAGTAGTTTAGCTTTAAAAATCCTGAAACGTTGCATGTAATTTTAGCTACGGTATAGCTTTAGCAACCACCGGTTACATTTTATGCTAACTTTGTAATCTTAATATTAATGTAAAAACAAAAAACAAATGAAACGTACTTTTTCACAACGCGAAGATTCTAGGGAAAAGCCCCCTACTAAAGCGAAAACTTTAAAGATGTTCCTTCGCCGCGCTAAACTTATGGTTCCCACACTCTATCCTGCGCCGCAAAGTGTGAATGAAGTATGCAAATTTAATCCCCCCTCTCTGTGTATTCCAAGTACGGGTCAAGTAGGGTGGTGGTGGAGGTGTCGGCGATGTGGTGGTGGTGGTGAAGGTCGTGTGGTGGACTGGTGGTAGTGTCGGCGATTGTGTGGTGGTATGGTGGTGGTGTGTTGGTTGTTGTTGTGGTGGTGTGTTGGTTGTTGTTGTGGTGGTGCGTTGGTGGTGGTTGCTGTGTGAAAAGAGTGATTCGTGGGTTGCTCTATTACGCGGGACAGTATAATGAGATGATGGGGGTTGGCTGACATGCACGCTGGCTGAGAGAGAGAAAGCGTGTGTGTGTGTGTGTGTGTGTGTGTGTGTGTGTGTGTGTGTGTGTGTGTGTGTGTGTGTGTGTGTGTGTGTGTGTGTGTGTGTGTGTGTGTGTGTGTGTGTGTGTATGTGGTGTGTGTGTGTGTGTGTGTGTGTGTGTGTGTGTGTGTGTGTGTGTGTGTGTGCGCGCGCGAGAGAGGGTGTGTAAGTGTGAGTGAGTAACCGTGAAACAAAGAGTGAGAAAGATAATAAACATGAGTTACGGTACGGTACATAGTTAGTTACACAGATAAACAGTAATAACTGCACATATATAGAATACTGGACTTTGCTAATAAGTGGAAGTCAAGGATGATAAGTAGAAGGCTCTCTCCCCACCCACCTATCAATACCGTACCACAGATTTTGGGCTTTGCATGAATACTAATTAGCAGAACATTTTGCACTACTATAGCCTTTAAAGATTGCAGATACACACTTTTTTTTCTGGGAGACCTTTCATGAACCGGAACTTTAATGAACATTGTGCAATATTGGCCAGAATGGTCGAAGGACGCCTGTAAATGCATGGATCTTGTTTTTATCGTTAACATAAAAAGTTAATTTGAAAGTATCTGTACTTAGAATTAATCCCAGGCATAGAACTTTTATTTATATCAGTATGTTGATTAGCCTACCGTGTATATACCGGTATTAATTATAGTGATGTCTTCTATAAAAAAATAATAATGTGTGAATAAAGCCGAATTATTTTTAATTTGGTAGCCTATCATTATTATAAAAACAAAATTATTACTCTGCTATTACCAAGATTGTGTAGCGAAATCTGCTACTAATTAAGAAAACTTGGCAATAATATGACGCAAAGACATTGCAGTATCATATTTCTCTATTAAGAATCGAGAAATCAGATGCTAAGGGATTCAATTTACCATTAGCTGAAAACAAAACAGAGTAGTCATAGTAATTAAAATTTAGTACCGACATGGTAGTAATAGTACGGTAGTAGCTACGATATAAACTCTTTTTATTATTTTTTAAGTAAACAAGCGGGTATATGTAAGTAGTTTCTAAATTAATGTGGGTGAAATTGATGTTTGTGCTAGTGAAAGGCAGCAGCGTGTGGGTCTTTTTGTTGATCCCGTTTCGGCGAGGGGCGCATTCGGTTTTAATCTCGCCTGTCAATATTTACTTGCTCTTTCACCGTGAATGTGTGTTATACATTCATTATACATCGCGGCAGGCTGGGTTAAATGAAGCATACTTTTGCATTTTTTAAGTATTTTTGGTGTATGAGGTTTGTTGATATCGATAAAGAGTGTATTTTAGCATTTTTAATCACCGAACTTGTTACCCAGCTCGTTTCCGGGAGGTTTTGGGGGAAATATTTCGGCTCGCGCGCAATTTTGGCTAGAATAACATATAATAAAACGTTTCACTCGCTGCAAATTAATATAAATATTATCTTTCATTACCGGTGCAGTGGAGGATGAAATAGATGTTTGGATAAGTGTGTAGGTGGGCGGTTTCGGGCGCAAGATATGTTTGTTTGGACCGAAAGCGTATTTGTGGCACGCTTTTGTGGGTTTTTTTGGCGGGAACGGAGGCAAGGATGAGGTTGAAACATTGGAGCGGGAAGGTTACATGGCTTACAGTGTTGTGGTGTAGCCTACGTAACCTTGACACACACACACACACACACACACACACACACACACACACACACACTCAAACAGTGGTCTTGCCACTGGCCTGGTAATCCAAAGGTCCCGGGTTCAAATCCCGATGTATCAATGGGAAGATATTATTGGGATGGAATTTGTGCTGTACCTAGTATCAGTGCATTACCACAAAGCCCACTGAAACGTCAAATAAAATACCCTCATTGTTCCCTGATTAAATAGCACTGTTATGAATATTCCCATATTCAAAATATGCTATAGGGGTGCAATGCCTGGTGAGTTATCTGCTCAACAGGTGGCGTTGTGTGTGTGTGTAAGAGTGAGAGTCTGAGTGTAGGGGGTGAGACAGTGAAGCACGGGAACGAGGTGGCTTCAGAGATGGGGTCGCTTCGGGCCATGAGTGAGCACCGTGCCTCAAGTGAAGGTCAGAGGCAAGTGAATTAATTACCGTACTGGACTAGAACAACTTGAAACAGGTTTCATGGCAAAAAGTTAAATCTTGAGCTTCCCGATGAGGGGCCCGGGGCCCTAAATTGTCTTGATGCGGCCCTAGCTCCAATTGACCACTATCGAGTTTCAGGCTTAAGGAAGTTGGAGCCGTAAACATTGATATTCAACGGAAATGCAATAATAATGTAGGTTTCTGATAAATAAGTACCGGTATGACGTTGGATTGGCTTTTAAAATACCAGTATTTATATAGGCTATGCACTACAACTATTTTACCTGGCAATACCAGTATTTATATAGGCTATGCACTACAACTATTTTACCTGGCAATACCAGTATTTATATAGGCTATGCACTACAACTATTTTACCTGGCAATACCAGTATTATATAGGCTATGCACTACAACTATTTTACCTGGCAATACCAGTATTTATATAGGCTATGCACTACAACTATTTTACCTGGCAATACCAGTATTATATAGGCTATGCACTACAACTATTTTACCTGGCAATACCAGTATTTATATAGGCTATGCACTACAACTATTTTACCTGGCAATACCAGTATTTATATAGGCTATGCACTACAACTATTTTACCTGGCAATACCAGTATTTATATAGGCTATGCACTACAACTATTTTACCTGGCAATACCAGTATTTATAGGCTATGCACTACAACTATTTTACCTGGCAATACCAGTATTTATATAGGCTATGCACTACAACTATTTTACCTGGCAATACCAGTATTTATATAGGCTATGCACTACAACTATTTTACCTGGCAATACCAGTATTTATATAGGCTATGCACTACAACTATTTTACCTGGCAATACCAGTATTTATATAGGCTATGCACTACAACTATTTTACCTGGCAATACCAGTATTTATATAGGCTATGCACTACAACTATTTTACCTGGCAATACAGTATTTATATAGGCTATGCACTACAACTAACTGCAGTATTTATATAGGCTATGCACTACAACTATTTTACCTGGCAATACCAGTATTTATATAGGCTATGCACTACAACTATTTTACCTGGCAATACCAGTATTTATATAGGCTATGCACTACAACTATTTTACCTGGCAATAATGCAGTATGTCTACAGCTCCAACTTCCTTAATATAACGCAACTGGTCAATTATCGAATTCTCCGTCCACCTGCTTTCTCTTCGAATTCCTTATCTGCCATCAATCCCCAGGTCAAAGGGTTAGGGCTAGTCTTAAACATATGGCGATGTAGTCTATCCCATATAACAAAAACAAAAAGGGATTTGTTTTTCAGTACGCTACGGTATAGCATCAGTAAACATCTATTTTTAGATTATTTATTTCATTATATATAATACCGGTGTTTGTTAACGAATTAATTTCATTTAGGTATTTTATACCCTTATTTACTTTGTATTTAAACTATTTTACGGGTCCTTTTATTTACGAAATTTTATGTATGGTAATTTAATTTTATAGGATCGTGTACTGACCTGATGGACGCAGAGTCCGAAATATTGCAATAAATATGAAGATGGGGATCTTCCTTGTTTTGGCTACCCTTTTCCTTTTGAAAATATATATATATACCGGTATATATATATATATATGTATATTATATATATATATATATATATATATATATATATATATATATATCGGTATTTATTATATATATACCGATTTTTATTATTATTATTATTTATTTATTTATTTTGTATTATTTGTATTATTTGTTTGATATTTATTTACGGTACGGGGATTTTGTGGCACCCTCATTACGTACTTCCTCATACAGAAGAAGAAAATTACTCGCACAAAGACGCACACATCAAAATCTACAGGATAGGCAAAAGGCCGAAATAGATAGAGAAATTGTGGAAATTGAACAAAGGCTAAGAATATCATATGAACTACAACATATGGAAGAGGAGAGGAAAGCTATTGCAGGTATAAAGGAAAATTCCAAATACTTCTTTTCATACGCCAAACAAAAGGCTAAAACAACATCAAACATCGGCCCACTGAGCAAAGGGGACGACTCTTTCACAGGGGACAAAAAGGAAATGAGCGAACTCTTAAGCAGGCAGTATGAAATGGCATTCAGTGAGCCTGATGAAACAAAAGTCATCAGAGACCAAAATATATTTTTCATGGAAACCTCCCCCACGGAAACCCTTCAGATGCTGGATATTGATTTCGGTCCAAAAGACATAGAAGAGGCCATTTCCAACATGCCATCCCACTCGGCACCAGGCCCGGACTCATGGAATTCGATCCTAATGAAGAAATGTAAGGAAAACCTTTCAAAACCCCTGACTATAATGTGGAGAAGGAGTCTAGACACTGGTGACATACCAGATAGCTTGAAAAACGCAATAATTGCCCCACTGCATAAAGGAGGGAGTAAAGCACTACCAAAAAACTACCGCCCAGTAGCTCTAACCTCTCACATCATTAAAGTTTTCGAACGAGTCCTGCGAAAAAAAAATTCAACATTCATGGAGACAAATGAACTACACAACACCGGCCAACATGGGTTCAGAGCGGGAAGATCATGTCTCTCACAACTTTTGGAACACTATGACAAAATTCTTAAAGCGCTAGAAGAAAAGAAAAACGTGGATGTCATTTACACCGATTTTGCTAAGGCATTTGATAAATGTGACCATGGTATAATAGCCCACAAACTGAAAGCAAAAGGTATAACTGGGAAAATCGGACGGTGGATATACAATTTCCTCGTAAACCGAAAACAATCAGTAGCAGTAAACCAAGTCACATCTGAGCCTTCGGATGTCAAAAGCTCAGTGCCCCAAGGAACAGTGCTAGCGCCCCTTCTGTTCCTCATACTAATTTGCGACATAGATACCAACACCAGACACAGTACGGTGTCGTCTTTTGCTGATGACACAAAATTAAGCAAGATAGTAAACACACAAGAAGACACGGGCCGACTGCAGGAAGACATGAATGTAGTGTTCCAGTGGACCAGGGAAAACAACATGCAATTCAATGAGGAAAAATTCCAATTAATACGGTACGGAGATAATAATGGTGTTAAAGAAATTACAAATTTCTTATCAGAATCTAACCACATAATAGAACGGAAAGACAGTGTGAAAGACCTTGGGGTATTAATGTCTGAAAATATGGGTTTCAAAGTACATAACCAGGTCAAAGTGGCGGCTGCGAAACGTCTAACGGGTTGGATTCTGCGTACTTTTAAAACACGCGGTGAAGTACCTATGATAACGCTCTTCAAATCTCTAGTGCTACCGCGGCTTGAATATTGTAGCGTATTAACATCCCCATACAAAGCAGGTGAAATAAATGACGTAGAGAGTGTACAAAGAAATTTCACTTCGCATATAAGTTCGATAAAACAGCTACACTATTGGGAGCGTTTAAGAGCACTGAATCTGTACTCACTGGAACGTAGAAGAGAACGTTACCTAATAATATACACGTGGAAAATCGCAGAGGGTTTAGTACCAAACCTACATACTCCGATAGTCATGAAATTCAGCGATAGGAGAGGCTGGGAATGCGAAATCCCTCGGATGAATAACAGGGGTGCTATGGGCTCTCTGCGAGAGGGCTGGTTATCACACAGAGGCCCACGTCTCTTCAACAAACTCCCACGGCGAGTAAGAGACATGAGGGATGTCTCGTTAGACAGCTTCAAGAGAGCCCTGGATGTCTAACTGTAAAAGGTGCCAGACGAGCCCATCCTCGCAAGGGAGCGAGCTGTCGCTTCAAACAGTCTACTGCACCAAATCACCACCCAAAACGAGGGGCGTCGCGCTCCTTGGTGCCGCTAGAAGAGTGGCGAACACATCATAAGGTATCATAAGGTAAGGTAAGGTATGCATTAGCTAATCAACACATCGTCCCTTCATATTTCAATCATATTTTGGAATGTTAAGACGTTTTGCCCCATTTATAGACATCTAGCTAAATTGGGTGCATATTTTGATAGAAACTTGCCGGCCAAAGGCGAGTTTCCACAAAAGTTTCGGTTCGGTAACGCTCGCCAGGAAAATTATCAGATGAATAGGCAAGATATCTAAAGTTGCTCTTTCTCTCTTTGACAATCAACCAAACTCACAAATAATAACAAACAAACCAACTAAGCAAGCCTGTTCGTTCAGTCAAAATATCTTTAAAGTCGATCCTTCTCTCTTTGTAGAACAACCAAAGAAGCACACAATTATTAAAATGTTAAACATGCAAAACAAACAGACCAAACGCACAGTATAGGCCTAAAGCCAAAAGAACAAAACTGCAAATAAAGTAGGTCTATATAAAATCCCGTTCGCTCGCTTTGATTTGACTGTAGCAAAATTAGGGTTATGGCCGCTTGTGTTTCCGTTTATATATTTATTTATTTATATAGTGTGTGTGTGTGTGTGTGTGTGTGTGTGTGTGTGTTACTCAGTTACTTGTTCGTCAAGGGGAATCCACGCAATGCGAGCTAAGCTCATTATTATCGCGCCTCCTTAACTGGGAATGTATTGCGTGAAATGCATTATAAGTGTTTTATGTACTGTTGGAATGGCTGTGGATGTGTGTGTAGTCTGTATTTTAGCCAAGGCTTAGGGTGGATCTGTATGGTACCATTCTCACTATAGACGGTACCGTCTCGCCCGAAGGCTTAGGTGAACCATATGATACCCATCTCGCCTTGTACCATTTTTGCCAACCCCAGATGGGACGTCACAACGTCGTCCACTTATTCCAGGTACCTATTTACAGCTAGGTGAACTGAGGCTAACACATGAAAGGAGACAAGCCCAATTTGTATCCGCCCGGCCGGGGATTGAACCCCCGACCCCTCGTGTGTGAGACGAGAGCTCTACCTACTAGGTTATGGGCTGTTACTCAGTTACTCAGTTACTCAGTTACTTGTTCGTCAAGGGAATCCACGCAATGCGAGCTAAGCTCATTATTATCGCGCCTCCTTAACTGGGAATGTATTGCGTGAAATGCATGTTAAGTGTTTTATGTACTGTTGGAATGGCTGTGGATGTGTGTGTAGTCTGTATTTAGCCAATTGGCGACATCGGAAACGAAGGCTTAGGGTGGATCTGTATGGTACCATTCTCACTATAGACGGTACCGTCTCGCCCGAAGGCTTAGGTAGCCATCAGCTTAGGTGAACCATATGATACCCATCTCGCCTTGTACCATTTTTGCCAACCCCAGATGGGACGTCACAACGTCGTCCACTTATTCCAGGCACCTACTTACAGCTAGGTGAACTGAGGCTAACACATGAAAGGAGACAAGCCCAATTTGTCTCCGCCCGGCCGGGGATTGAACCCCCGACCCCTCGTGTGTGAGACGAGAGCTCTACCTACTAGGCTACGGGCTGTGTGTGTGTGTGTGTGTGTGTGTGTGTGTGTGTGTGTGTGTGTGTTATACAGGAGTTGAGCTTTTTAGGCTCGTATTGTCCTGCTTCCTGAGTTACAATTCTCTAACTTTGCCTTAAAAATATGAATGTTTTTGGTACACACCACTTCCTCTTCCAACTGATTCCATTTATTTATACTTCTGAAGGGAAACTATACTTTCTCACATCTCCCTTTCACTAGCTTATATCTATAGATGCCCCCTAGTTCTACCATTATCTTTCACAATATAACCCTTCTTGTCCACCTTTTCGAGTCCTCTCACACATTTGTACATCATAATCATATCGCCTCTCTCCCTCCTATCCATTAGAGATGGTAAATCTAATTTCTTTAATCTCTCCTCATATGGTAATTCTCTCAGTTCTGGTATCATTCTAGTTGCAGCTCTCTGAACCTTCTCCAGCTTCTTTATATGTTTTTTTAGATGTGGTGCCCACACCACTGCCGCATACTCCAGTCTTGGTCTCACCAATGTTTTTATTATTTTCTCCAGCATCTCCTCGTTTATATAGTTAAAATCTATTTTTATTCTGTTTAGCAGTCCATATGTGTCTCCCACTATCTTATTAATATGAGTCTCAGGTGAAAGATCACTCCTAACATATATCCCTAAGTCCTTTTCTTTCTCTGATGGGTTAATAGTGTTTTCTCCTAACTTATATTCCATATGAGGCCTTCTTTTACTTACTCCCATTTCCACTACATGACATTTATTTGTGTTGAATTGCATTTTCCACTTCTTGCTCCATTGATCTATCCTATCCAAATCCCTCTGTAATTCCCTACCACTGTTTTCATCTTCTATACGCTTCATGATCTTGGCATCATCTGCAAACATATTCATATATGCATTTATATCCTTTGGCATGTCGTTAATGTATATTAGAAACATTATGGGAGCCAGCACCGCTCCCTGCGGAACTCCACTTGTGACATCTTTCCACGTAGAAAATTTATCTCTGATAGTAGTCCTCATCTGTCTCCCTGAAAGATAGTCCTCCATCCAATTTAACAAACTACCCTGAATCCCTCCATACTCTTTTAATTTCCACTTCAGCCTGCTATGCGATACTCTGTCAAAAGCTTTCTTCATGTCAATATATACGCAGTCCACCCATCCATCTCTCTCTTGTAATATGTCAACCACTCTGTCATAAAAACTGAGTAGATTTGTAACACATGAGGTACCCTCCCTGAATCCTAATTGCCTGTTAGATAGTAGATTATTTTTTCCAAGTAAATCATCCATCTTTTCTTAATTATTTTCTCACAGATTTTGCACACTATACTAGTAAGTGACACAGGTCGATAATTAAATGGATGTTCCCTGTTCCCACCTTTATAAATCGGTACAATGTTGGCTCTCTTCCGGTCCATTGGTAATTTTCCCACTTCCAGAGAGTATTTCATTATCTCATATAAGGGTTTTACTAGTTCGTCAGCACATTCTTTCAAAATCCATCCCGCTACATTGTCAGGTCCCACTGCTTTTTTCACATCTAGTCCTTTCATTATTTCTACTAGCTCCTCTGGGAGAAAATTAATCTCTCCCAGTTTATCACCAATTTCACCTACCGGTACTTCTTCAAAGTTATCACCTTTAGTATATACTGAGTGTAGTGTATTGTTCATAATTTCACACATATTCTGGTCGTCATCATAAGTGGTCCCTTCAACCTTCAACCTCACTATTCTATCCCTTACCTTCATTTTACTATTTATAAACCTATAGAACAGCTTAGGATCACTCTTACATTTTTTCACAATGTTCTTCTCATATTCTCTGGCTTCTTGTCTCCTGATTGCAGCATATACATTTCTTAATCTCTTGTATCTGTTCCAAGTTTCTCTATTACACCTTTTTCTAGCTGCCTTCCACGCTTGGTCTCTCTTTTCCTTGGCTTTCCTACATTTTTCATTAAACCAATCCTTTTCCTTCGCTGACCTATTACCTTGTTTAGGGACATATTTATTAACTCCTTCATATATTGTTTTAAATACTCCATACTTCTCGTCTACACTATTTCTCTGATGTATTTCACTCCAGTCAACATCTCTAAAGTATTGTCTCAGTGATTGGTAGTCTCCTTTTGCATAGTTAAACCTAGTTTCCTTGTGCTCCTCCCTCTCCTCCATATTGGAATAACCCAATAGGATTTCTATATCCATTACAACGTGATCGCTCTTGCCTAAAGGTGGTAAGTATTTTATATCAGAAATTACATCTGGGTCTCTAGTAAACATTAGGTCCAATCTGGATGCTTCATCATTTCCCCTTCTTCTTGTATTTTCCTTTATATTTTGCACCAATACATTTTCTGTTACCATATCCAGTAGCCTATACCCCCACGAGTTCACGTTGCTACCAGCTTCTCTGCTCCCAATCCACCTCTTTACAGTTGAAGTCCCCTACTATAATTAATTCATTGGTTCTACGAGTTAATTTTTCAATACAAATAATCATCTCATCTTTGATAAATTTGTATTCCTCCTCTTCCCAAGCCCCTGTGTAGGGCGTCATGTAGGCCACTACAATATCCGCCTTTTGATTGTCATCATCTGTCAATTCTACTGCTAATATTTCCGCTTTACTATTATTCAGATCAATCATTCTTGTTTTCAATTTATTATGTGTAAGAATTAGCACCCCTCCCCCCATCTTGTCTTCTCTATCCCTTCTCCAGATATTATAGTTGTTCCATCCTATTCCCTCCAAACTTATCCCTTTATTTAGTTTAGTTTCACATAGACACAATATTAAGGGCTCTTCCTGTCTGATGTAATCATGTATTTCTAATTTCTTTGATAGCAGCCCATCCACATTGCTATAGACCATCTTGCACCTGTTGTTTTTACCATTATGATTGATATTCCCTGTCTTTATCCTGCTATTTCCCCTTCCTGTTGCACCTCTCCCTCCAATCCTTCTTCCTGTACCACCACTTCTTTTCTCCCCCCCCTCCGCCCCTATCCTCTCCCCCTTCTTTAGGTACCACTTCCTTACTTTCCCATCCATGTTTCTGTAGAAAAAAAAAAACTTCTCCACTTCTGATCTATTATCGTTCTTTTCTTTGACTTCTCTATTTATTTCTCTAAATTTTTCCCTCTCTTCCGCATTTAGATCTTTCCTTAGTTTAACATTTCTGTATTCCCCCTCCTGACTTAACTTCCAGCTGGATCTGAGTACCTCCTCTGCTACTTTGGTTGACTTAAATCTAATCTTCATTGGCCTCCTTTCTCCTTTCTTGTATTTCCCTAGTCTCCAACAATCCTCTACCTCTCTCTTCCATCCCTCCTTATCTTGTCTATCTATCACATCAATCATCTTCTCAACTTTCTTCATCTCCACACCCTTTCTCGTATTTCTATCTAATATTTCCCCTTCTACATCTCCAAACATAATTACACATCTCTTCTTATCAATAATATCACTGACCTGTTTCTCATTTTGTCTGATGGCATTAACTACCCTCTTGTTCAGGTTCTCCTCCTGCTGTCCCTTTTGCTCCTCAATAATTGCTTTTAGTTGTACCTCTGCTTCACCCACTCGATCACCCCAGACATTTTTCATTTGAGATACCTCTTCCTCCATTTTTTGTGTCCTGTCCTGATTTGTTTCCACTCCTTGTTTTAGCCTAGCATTCTCCTCCCTCAATTCACGAATCTCTCTCTCAGCCCTCTCCCTATACCCATCATCTATCTCTTTCACTCTCTCATTTAAATGTTCTTTGTATTCCCTTAATCTGTTCTTTTAAAGCCACATTCTCAGATACCAATTCGTTGACCCTATCAGTTAGATCATTTAAACCCTCCCCCGGACACAGCTCTCTTCCACTACAGTCCCAATGGTCTTCCTCCACCCCTCCATTTCCTTTCTCCACTTTATCAGCCCCATCAGATTCCTGTTCAGGAAGATGATCTGGTCCTCCTTACCTTCAGGAAAGCCTGAATAATCCCCTTCCTCGTCATAAAAACATTCCCCACTCATATCCGTGGCTTCGATGTCAGCCATTGTTGTTGTCATGTGACGTCACCAGCCTTACCAGCTGATTTCTCAAAACAAACTCTCTAAGTTTCGTTTAAACATTCATATTTTTAAATAGCTTTGACTGAACACTTTCCTGTAATAATATTATTAGCGGGACAATACACAATAATTTCCTGTATACCGGTACCCCACTTTAGGCAAGTCAGATGGTAGTTTGAGGAGCGCCAGCCAACGACGTCCGCTCCCACTCGCCTCTCGTGTGTGTGTGTGT
>CM064525.1:7780187-7793130 GCA_032716605.1 Paralithodes platypus | reverse complement strand
AGAGAGAGAGAGAGAGAGAGAGAGAGAGAGAGAGAGAACAAGATGAGAGTGAGTTCAAGTTAAAGAAAGAAAGAAAAAGATAGATAAAGAGATAGATACTGTATATAGATAGATAGATAGATAGATAGATATATATATAGATAGTTAGAGAGTTGGTAAAATAAACCAAACATAAACATAGGGTGAAATAAGTGGGTGAGATAATATATTGCTCATATTTCTAACTCTTGTTACATAGAGAGATGGTTGTGATAATGAAGTATATGTGTAACGGGACTCTGATTTAATAGTGGTAACTCATTTTGTATGTGTGTGTGTGTGAGAGAGAGAGAGAGAGAGAGAGAGAGAGAGAGAGAGAGAGAGAGAGAGAGAGAGAGAGAGAGAGAGAGAGAGAGAGAGAGAGAGAGAGAGAGAATTAATAAATTTATAAACATGCCAGGTCTATGCGTATATCAAAAGCGTAAATATGTTTAATAATAAATATAATAATAATAATAATAATAATAATAATAATAATTATTATATTTATACTACTACTACTTCTTCTACTACTACTACTACTACTACTACGTAGTAGTAGTAGTAGTATTTCTATGAATGCCTATGTACAGTACCCAGTAAATCACACTAGCTGATTTTCTTCAGCTTCAGAATACCCTATTGAACTTGATGGGAAAATAACACTTCAAAATTAATAACCTTTTGCATTCACACAGGTCCTTCGTCAACTTCAAAAAACCGTCTAATGAGAGTCAAAATACTATGAAAAGAACCTGATTGTATACTGGAAAAAAACCATTACATCTTTAATCCCTTTAGTACCGATGCCATCCTTTATACTTTATTGTGGCCACTATTAGACGATTACATTCAGTTTACCAAGGGCCTCCAGCAACTAACAGGCACTCAATTATCTGACTTAACCATTTTTAATACCAAAGATCCTTCTTAAGCTGCACAAAACGTCTAAATTTAGTTAAGAATATAATTTTAAAAAACGTCGCCGGTACAGAAGGGCTTAACCCCTCCAGGATTATGACGCCTTTTGATAGTTTTTTGTTTTGGCTATCATTAGACGATTTTATGCAATTTTGGTGATGTATACTTTGTTAGATGTTCTGAGTCTCTCTCTCTCTCTCTCTCTCTCTCTCTCTCTCTCTCTCTCTCTCTCTCTCTCTCTCTCCGTCACCCTAGGAGTTAAAGTTGGATTTGCGAAACTGGGTGAGAAAAATAGAGCAACTCATTCAGTAAATAAACACTGATGCTGAAATAATTACACACACACACACACACACACACACACACACACACACACACACACACACATACATACATACACACACACACACACACACACAGCCGCGCAGCTAGCTTCAGTGGTACCGTCCCTGCCTGCAACCCAGTAGACCGGGGTTCAAATCTTGCTCAGGTTGATGAAGGTTTTCTGAGACATAGCCGGTGGTTACCATCTCCTTTGAGCAAGAAGATGGGTAATTGTTATTGGTAATAATGTCTAGGAAGCGGAACAATACGAGCCAAAAACTCAATTACTGTCAAACTACAATTATGAATTACACACACACACACACCTATACAATCACACACTCAGATCTAAATACAAGCGAATTTAAATACACGTTGATGTTGATGTAAATAAAAACAAAAAACACACACGCACACACCTACATTTCCATAAACACAACCTCACACACACACTTACACAAACACACATCTACATACACTCATCTCTGTCGGATTCCCGTACACAAGATCTAAATCACCCGCATTCAAACACACACACACAAACATTCCCACATATTACCTTATTCCATCACACTGACACTTACAAACACACAAGTTCTCTCTCTCTCTCTCTCTCTCTCTCTCTCTCTCAATATCTCTCTTAATATCGAGTAACCTAAAACCGAGTCAACAATGTTCAGAAGTTGTTAAGAAGGCAAACAAAATAATTGGCTTTATAGGCAGGTCATTTGAGCATAAATCCAAAGACGTTATCCTAACCCTTTACAATTTCTTAGTCCGCCCTCTTCTGGAATACTGCGTTCAATCCTGGTGCCCTTATTACCAAAAAGATATAGACAAGCAAGAACGAGTTCAACGTAGAGTTACCAAAATGATACCTAGCCTAAAGAAAAAACCATACGAGGAGCGTCTTAGAGAATTAAATTGATTTCCTTTAACCCAGCGCAGATTAAGAGGCGACTTAATTCAAGTGTTCAAAATCATCAAAGGCATCGACAATATGAACTGTAGTAAGTACTTCACTATCGACCAATCTAATTACACGGGGGGAAACGGCTGCCAAATTATTGGTAAATCTTTTAACTCACACGAAACTAAAAATGTCTTCTTCAATCGAGTTGTCAACTTATAGAATGGGCTTCCCCGAGATGTTATAGACTGCAGCACCGTTGATTCATTTAAACTTCGCCTAGACAAATATCTCGCATCAAACCCGCGACTGACTGCGTTTGAAAATGAATAACTTTATTCTATCCTCCCCTCAGTTACTAACCCATCTGTCCCCTACCAACTTCCTAATCCTGCCACGGACATTAGTTTCAGGGCAGTAGTTCCCTTTCCAATGTTCCCTTACCCACTCTAAACCACTGTTTGGACACTTGATCCTCAGTGTTTTGGAGGACAAGCAGCCTAGAAGGGTCACTATATATGTTGTTGCTTGATTTCCTTTGTACTCCTTTGTACTCTCTCTCTCTCTCTCTCCTGACAGATATATTTAAAAACCTTATTACTGCGGACATAAAATAAATCACCCGAGTTCGCCCTGCATCAAAGCGTAAAGGGTGTGCAAGGATAAATATAGAGTGAATTAATTAACGGAGTTCCCATCCCGCATAGAAAACGAGGATCTTTGTTTACATTTGATCAGCTGGGGAGAATCTTGCGCGTTTTTTTTCGCACTGTTAATTTTCCTTCCTTGTTCTCAGAGACTCCTGGTATTTCTATTGTTCTTTTTTACCTCAATATGACATTTGCTATTAATAAAGAAATCTAGCCATTAATATTTGGTTTGGAAGAGTTTAGTTCTTAATGGAGTCTACATGTCCCCCATCTTTTTATAGATGGGAAGAAGTTTTGTTTGATGGAACTGTCTTGTTTTTGTCTCCATTGTTTTTCCTGCGGCGGAATTTATGGCCACTTCTCTTTTCTTGTAGTTACTCCGGAGCAGGAATTTATATAAATGGTGGTTTTCTTTTTAGCGGACGGGATTAGTTTGACTTTTTGTTCATGGGAGATATTTTGGAATGCTATGCCCTAACTTTCACCATGATCCGGTGCGTAACCCTTTCGGCAACATGGCGTCTTATTATATAATCATATTATATTATTCTTGCTAACATTAGACGATTTTATACAGCTTTGTAACAGATCTCTTGTAATTAAAGGGGTACAAAATGTATCTAAATGCTTTCTTTAACTCCCACAGATCTGTTGTAATCTTTTCAGGAAACATGGCATCTTATTGTATGTTATTGATGGCGATTTTATACAACTTTGGGAAATATATTTAGTAATTGAAAGGGTATCAAAATCTATCTCATTTGCCCTCTAACTCCCACAGACAATTTTTTTCTTCTGAACCCTCTTCTCCCCAACAGTTTGGCGAAATTAACACCTTTCGCCCCATTTCTTTGTCAGTAGTAAGGCCTTTCGTGCCATTCAGGTGTCGATTTTTTCCAGGCGAGCGATAGTGAGCTTGTAATTTAGGAGGAATCGGCTTTCGACCAGGATATTTTTCTACCAAAAAATGTACAAATTGATTTCGAAGGGTGTTTCTGGGCGTATTGTGTTAAGCTTGATGGAGGTCTAGGGAGCAAACTGGAACAACAATCCCCCTTAACCCCTTCTGTACCGGCAACGTCTTTTGTATTTTATTCTAGCTATATTTAGACGATTATGTGTTTTTTAAGAAGAATCTGTGGTAGAAAAAAGGGTTAGGTGAGATAGGTTGAAGCATGTTATTGCTGGATGTCCTTTATAAACTGAACAAAATCGTCTTAACATAGCTACAATAACATTCAAAAGACGTTCCCGGTGCAGAAAGAGTTAATACCCCGCTAATCCGCGATACGTTGGCAGAGTAAAAAATTGGCACCAATTTATATTGTTACGACTATTTTTGTATTCGTTCTTAACTTTTTTCTCCATCACCGCCTTTTATTATTTCTTATTCTCCCGGTTCAGTTTCCAGTCCTTTGTTTCAGTGTATGGCCATTTTCAACCCTTTACTCCCTATTTCTGATATTAGCTTGTTTTCTATGTCAGCCTTTCAATCTCACACACAGTCACCAAGTTCACTATTCACGCTCCTTTGATCCTTGTATAGGTTTCCACTTCACTCTTGTCAAGCTCTTATTCCCTTTTTGTTATTTATCTATTTCTCCCTTTCACTTCCTATTCCATATTCTTCTTTGTCTTTTCTTTGTTACATTTCTCCTTTTGTTATTTTTCTATTTCTCCCTTTCATTCCATATTCCTTAATCTTCTTTGTCCTATCCCTTTGTTAATCATCTTGTTCTCCCTTTATCCATTTCACTCCCCAGTTTCATTCACCCACTTCAAATTTTACCCTATCGCCCATTCCACACCATACCCATCCGGTGTTAATTTGGGTGTTCGGTGTGCCCTGCCCCGCCACTCAATATCCCTGGGCACATTGGCACACAGACTCAATATCCCTGGGCACATTGGCACACAGACTCAATATCCCTGGGCACATTGGCACACAGACTCAATATCCCTGGGCACACAGACTCAATATCCCGCAGCACATTGGCACACAGACTCAATATCCCTGGGCACATTGGCACTCCGTGGGCGTAAAGTGGCACCCATTTGTCACCCGGAGCGGAAGAAGGGGGAGGGTGCCAAGACAAAGGTACCTCATGATTTATATGTGGGGGCAGATCCAGAGGGTGCAAACAGAAACGGGGAAGAGAGTTACACAGAGTTACACAGATACTCAGAACACACAGACCTTGCAGTCCCAACTAGGTGGTACAGCCTTAATACTACTAGACAGGGACAGTTTATATTGGAAGAATATGACAGTAAAGTAGAAGGCTCTCTCCCCACCCTCCGCTTCTTCCGGCTAAAAATCCGTACCGGAAAATAGGATGAAGTGTAACCTTATGGGTCAGGAAATGTCCATAAGGAAAGTTTTTATATAGTATAGGAAGAAATTAGTTTGAAAGGGAAATTACGCATGCCTACTGATTAATTCATAATAATCCAATCTTCATTAGATGATCGTCCAGTCTTTTCTTAAACGTAGCAATATAATTACTGTCGACCACCTTCCTTGGTAAACTATTCCACTCTTTAACCACATTGTATGTGAAGAAATGTTGTGTCACATCTAAGGATGCCTTTTTCAGATTAATTTCATTCCATTACCTCGGGTTGCAGCATTATTATTTATCGTGAACAGTGCACTGATATCTAGTCTGTCAAATCCTTTAAGTATCTTAAAACACTCGATAAGTTGGCCTCGCAACCTCCTTTTCTTTAGCGAGAACAAATTTAATTTCTTTAATCTTTCATAATATGGCTTGTTTGTTTTTTTCAGAGAGGGAATTTGTGTAGTTGCTCTACGCTGCACAGATTCGAGTTTTGTAATGTCTTTCTTGAGATACGGGGACCAGAACTGAACGCCATATTCAAGATGGGGTCTAACAATGCTCTTGAATAACGGCCAAATAATTTTTTCGATTTTATAGGTAAAATTTATCTGGATAAATCCCAGGGCTTTGTTAGCTTTATTTGCCGCAGCCGCGCATTGCTCTGAGGATTTTAGGAGGATGGGGGGGGGGGGGAAGTGGATGATATGGAGGAAGAATATGAGGGAAGGGGGGAGGAAAGGAAGAAAAGTGGATGATATGGACGAAGAGAGGGGAGGGTAATGATATGAAGAGGGAGGGGGAGGAGGAGGAGGAGGGGGAGGAAAAGTGGATCATAATTTATAACGAAGATAAAAGGGGAGGGGGAGAAATGAGGGGGGTAGGAAAAGTGGATAATATGTATGAATAGGAAGGGGGAGGGGGGAAGTGGATGATATGGACAAAGAGGGGGGGGGGGGGAATATCTGAAGGGGAACACCAAAGAGGGAATAGAGATAACACAGAAGAATGATAGAATAACGGGGATAAGAGAAAGAGAGATAAAGAACAACGACAACAACAACATTGGAGTTATGGGGAGATTTTTGTGTATTTGTTTATATGTTTATAATGTATACTGTATATATTTTTCTTTAGCTTCCCCCCTAGACCTCCATCAAGATTAAAAAAAATACTCCCAAGATCCCCATTCGAGCTAAATTTGTGCATTTTTCTGAAGAAATATGCCCCGGCCCTCGCTATTGCTCGCCAGGAAAACATCGACACCTAAATGGCACAGAAGGTCTTACAATCGGAAAACTAATAGGGCGAATGTCTTAAAACCTCAAAAACTAATGGGGCTAAGCAAGAGAGAGAAGGTGGTCCAGAAAACCCCCCGTAAAAAAACATACAGGCACGCGCACACACACACACACACACACACACACACACACACACACACACACACACACACACACACACACACACATCACACGTTGAGAAAGCAAACATTGACTAGGGAACAGCGACAGTGAAGGAATATGATCAATTGATATAACAGAACTGTACAGTAATATTACAAGTAGAGAACAAAAGTAGAGAATGTACGAACTAAACGAAAACGAAACAATTGATATGAGAAAATTATATAGTTTAATTAATTTCACTCCCACTTCCAAAATCAAACTCCTCCCAAATGAAATTAATGAAGGCATGTGATCCTCCCGGGATTGGAACTCTGAATACCACATACAGATCTTTAACACTATAACCACTACACCACCAAGACAGAACTATACAGATATATTATACGTTGAGAATGAAAGTCGATATTGTACAACATGGATAAGAAAGAGCGAAATTAAAGGACTTTGATAAACTGATAGAACTGAATTATACGGAAATATTTAAACTGAGAATGAAAGTAGAGATTGAAAGGAAGGAACGAATTCAAAACAATTGCTATGACCAATTTGTATAACAGAACTATACAGAAATATTACAATTTGATCACGAAAGTAGAAAAAGGAATTTAGAGAATGTCAGAAATGGAAAGGAAAGGAATGCCAAATATTGGGTATGAGAGGAAAGGGGAGTTGTATGTGAGAAGGTGATATTTGGCCCTAGGAAAACAGAATATAAATGAAAGCATGTCAAGAAAAACAAACACGAAGAAGTAATAATAAAAGTGAAAACAATGATAAAGGGATGAAAGAAAACAAGCCAAAATGAGAAAACAAAAACAAAAATGGGGCCACGAAAAAAAAAAAAAAAAAAAAGTCTAAAGAAGGAGAACGAAAGGATGACAAAAATATATAAATAAGTAAATAAGAAACATAATAATAAGAATGACAACACAAATATAACACGAGGAAAGTGAAAACCGATGCAAAAAAAAAAAAAAAATAGGAATAGAAAGGTAAACAAAATAGAAAAGCAGAACAAGATAAGAGAATGACATAAGTCTTTCCAAATGGAAAGGAAAACTATATAAAACAATACATAGACAGAAGATAAATAAATAAATAAATAAATATACATATATACTGTATATACATACTGTATACTGTATAATTGTATATACAGTATACATATACAGTATATATACAGTATATACTGTATATATATATATATATATATATATATATACCGTAATATATATATATATATATATATATATATATATATATATATATATATAGAGAGAGAGAGAGAGAGAGAGAGAGAAAAACTACTTGTGAGACAGGTAATATGATCTTAATACACCGTGAGAGAGACACTGACGACTGTTAACTGATCTCTCTTTAATCTCTCTCTCTCTCTCTCTCTCATACTATATACCTCTTCTCCTTTCACTCTATTGTAAACATAATACACGTGATGCTAGTCAAAGTGAAAACATAGTAATATAGAAAATCACTATCTAAAGAAGGGCTTATATTTAATTTTCCATGAAACACAATCAATTTACAAGTATTTACACACTTCGTTATCCATTCTCTATTTGTCTGCACCCCCCCCCCCCTTCTCTCTCTCTCTCTCTCTCTCTCTCTCTCTCTCATTATTTACCACTTTTGTTGCGAGTCACAAGCAGCTTCGCAAAGAGTGATAAATCTTTCCTGGCTGTTGCTGTTGTTGTTATTGTTGTTGTTGTTGTTTCGGACGTTATACTGTTGGTCTTGTTTTCGTCCAATTCGTCCTGACCCTCTTCCCTGTTCTATGTATTAAATGTATTATATTATGTTCTCCCTCCTTCCTTTACTTTCCTTCTCTCCTTCCTTCCTTCATTCTTTCTGCCATCCTTCCTACCTTCTCCCTTCCTGGTTTCATCTACTTCCTTTTTCCCTCCTTCCCATCCACCTACTTCCTGTTCTCCCGTCCTACTTCCTCCTCCTCGTAATTCCTTGTTTTATCTCCTTTCCTTCTTTAATGCCTTTCTTTCCCTCTTCCCTTGTTCTTTCTACTTGCCTTTATCCTTCCTTGGCGTTTTTCTATCTGCCCTTATTCTTATTCGCTTATCTTCTTTTAACTTTTGTTTTGTTTTTGTTATCCACCTCACCTCTTTCCCACCATATTATACTTCCTTCCCTCCCCCTTTATCCCACTCCCTCTTTAACCCATTCCCTCCCTTTCTCCCCATCCTCCTTGTCCCACTTCCTCCCTCCCTCCCCCTTGTCCCAATCCTTCACTCACTCCTACTTATTCCACTCCCTCCCTCCCTCTCCCTCCTTATCCCACTCCCTCCCTCCCTCCCCCTTGTCCCAATCCTTCACTCACTCCTTCTCCTAGGAGTAATAGCTTTATTATACAGACCCCCATCTCAATCACTGCAAACTGACAGTGAAATTTATGAACAAATTGCAGAAATAACTAACATACAAGATACCGTAATTCTTGGCGATTTCAACTTACCCGTGACTAAATGGGGCGATATTCTTACTTCACACTCTGCACACGACCTCTATCTTACTTGCAAGAGAGTTCACTTTTTCAATTTGTACAATCTCCGACCCGACCCGTGGTAATAATGTGCTTGACCTTGTACTCGCAACAAAAGAAGAATTAATAGAGAATTTGAATGTTGGTGATGAATTCAGTAACAGCGACCATCGTACGATAACTTTCACTTTAAAGTTTACTAGTAACAAATCAAATAGCAGCATTGAGAAAGTCCCTAATTTCAAGAAAGCAAATTTCATAAACTTAAATCAAAGCTTAAAGAAACTGACTGGAGCTTTCTGACTAACAATAACGACATACATACATCTTGGGAGTGTTTCACAACCACTTACCTTAAGGCAGTGCAAGACTGCATACCATCGAAAATACGGCGTCCAGGCCATAATGATAAGCCCAAATGGTGGAATAAAGATATTTCAGAATGTCTGCTTGCTAAAAAATTTGCTAATGATAGATTAAAATCCTCACAAAATGACGAAGAACGGGTGAAATTTGTAGAGCTACGACGCAAAGCCAAAAAGTTAATTAAGCAAAGTAAAAAGACCCTGGAGCTACATGTTGCGAATCAAAGTAAAACAAACCCGAAAGAATTCTATAGTTATATCAGAAAGAAAAAAGTAGTTACTTCAACTGTTGGACCGTTAGTCGATGAAAATGGAGAATACACCAAAGACGAAGTACAAATGAGTAATGCCCTCAATACCTTCTTTGCATCAGTTTTTACAACCGAAGACCTCAGTGATATCCCTACACCATTGCCGATTCAGATTGATAATTCAGATGTTCTAAGCAATATCACCGTTACAGAGAGAGAAGTATTGAATTATTTAGATAAACTCAAGGTAAATAAAACGCCTGGACCTGATACAATCTCGCCTAGAGTTCTAAAGGAAGCTAAGGATGAGCTCTCCAAACCACTGACATTGCTATTCAATGAATCCTTGCAGTCTGGGACTATGCCTGATCAGTGGAAGCTAGCCAACGTAACACCGATATTCAAAAAAGGCAGCAAATCCCTACCCAGTAACTATCGTCCAATTAGCTTAACCTCAATTGTATGTAAAATGTTAGAAACGGTCATAAGAGACAAACTCGTAAATCACTTAGAGGCAAATAACTTACTTAAAGATACTCAACACGGCTTTCGTAAAAAACGTTCCTGTTTCACAAACCTCTTAGACTTCTTCCACGATATCCTTAACCTCTACGATGAGAGTAAAGCTGTAGATATTATATACCTTGATTTTCAAAAGGCCTTTGACAAAGTTCCCCACAAATGTTTACTGCTAAAACTAAAAGCGCATGGAATACAAGACGGTGTGTTGAAATGGATAGAAAATTGGCTCAGCGACAGAAAGCAAAGAGTAGTCATAAACGGTAAGGCATCTAAATGGACCAATGTAAGTAGCGGGGTACCCCAGGGATCGGTACTAGGACCAATCATCTTTCTAATTTACATCAACGACATAGATGAGGGTCTCACCTGTACAATCTCAAAATTTGCTGACGATACAAAAATTGCAAATAGCGTACTCTCAAAAGAACAAGTTGAGGATATGCAACACAATCTAGATAAATTGTCATGTTTGGGCCCAAATTTGGCAAATGAGTTTCAATGCGGATAAATGTAAAGTACTACATATCGGATACCTAAATGAGAAAGCAACTATTCGATGAATGGCACTCAGCTTAAGAATGTAAACAGAGAAACCGATCTGGGAGTAACAATATCGAGTAACCTAAAACCGAGTCAACAATGTTCAGAAGTTGTTAAGAAGGCAAACAAAATAATTGGCTTTATTGGCAGGTCATTTGAGCATAAATCCAAAGAAGTTATCCTAACCCTTTACAATTCCTTAGTCCGCCCTCATCTGGAATACTGCGTTCAATCCTGGTGCCCTTATTACCAAAAAGATATAAACAAGCTTGAACGAGTTCAACGTAGAGTTACCAAAATGATACCTAGCCTAAAGAACAAACCATACGAAGAGCGTCTTAGAGAATTAAATCTATTTCCTTTAACCCAGCGTAGATTAAGAGGTGACTTAATTCAAGTGTTCAAAATCATCAAAGGCATCGACAATATGAACTGTAGTAAGTACTTCACTATCGACCAATCTAATAACACGCGGGGAAACGGTTGCAAAATTATTGGTAAATCTTTTAACTCACACGAATCTAAGAATTTCTTCTTCAATCGAGTTGTCAACTTGTGGAATGGGCTTCCCCGAGACGTTATAGACTGCAGCACCGTTGATTCATTTAAACTCCGCCCAGACAAATATCTCGCATCAAAGCCGCGACTGACTGCGTTTGTAAATGAATAACTTTATTTTATCCCCCCCTCAGTTACTAACCCATCTGTCCCCTACTAACTTCCTAATCCTGCCACGGACATTAGTTCTAGGGCAGTAGTTCCCTTTCCAATGTTCCCTTACCCACTCTAAACCACTGTTTGGACACTTGATCCTCAGTGTTTTGGAGGACAAGCAGCCTAGAAGGGTCACTAGACTGTTGTTGCTTGATTTCCTTTGTACTCCGACTTATTCCACTCCCTCCCTCCCTCTCCCTCCTTATCCCACTCCCTCCCTCCCTCCTTATCCCACTCCCTCCTCCTCCTCCTTGTCCCACTCCCTCCCTCCTTATCCCACTCCCTCCCTCCCTCCTTATCTCACTCCCTTTCCACCCCCCTTATCCCACCCCCTTTCCATCCGGATAACTCATTTCCTCCTTCCTCATCCTATTCCCCACCCTCCATACCCATACTAACTCCCCTTAATCCCCTCCCTCCCTCCCTCCTTATCACCCTCTTTCCCACCATCCCTCCATACCCCACTCCCCCCCTAACAATACCCCTTCCCCCCTCCCTCTTCCTCCTAGCTACTAACAGAAAGGAACCACCCAGACATTAATTAGTGGGAGAAGAGGCAGTTAGTGGGTCTGTCCCATGTCACCCTTACTGGAATGTTAGTGTGATAGTGGTAGTGAGAGTAGTGTGGCAGTGGTGGTAGTGGTAGTGTGGCAGTGGTCATAGTAGTGGTGGTGGTGTATAGTGGGTAGTGGTGGTTGTGATAGTGGAAGTGAGAGTAGTGTGGCAGTGGTGGTTGTAGTAGTGGTGGTGGTGTGTAGTGTGGTAGTGGTCATAGTAGTAGTTGTGGTGTATAGTGTGGTAGTGGTGGTTGTGGTAGTGGTAGTGAGAGTAGTGTGGCAGTGGTGGTTGTAGTAGTGGTGGTGGTGTGCAGTGTGGTAGTGGTCATAGTAGTGGTGGTCTTAGTAGTGGTAGTGGTGTGTAGTGTGGTAGTGATCATAGTAGTGGTGGTCTTAGTAGTGGTGTGTAGTGTGGTAGTGGTCATAGTAGTGCTGGTCTTCGTAGTGGTAGTGGTGTGTAGTGTGGTAGTGGTCATAGTAGTGGTGGTCTTAGTAGTGATAGTGGTGTGTAGTGTGGTAGTGGTCATAGTAGTGGTGGTCTTAGTAGTGGTAGTGGTGTATAGTGTGGTAGTGGTCATAGTAGTAATGGTCTTAGTAGTGGTAGTGGTGTGCAGTGTGGTAGTGGTCATAGTAGTGGTGGTCTTAGTAGTGGTAGTGGTGTGTAGTGTGGTAGTGGTCATAGTAGTGGTGGTCTTAGTAGTGGTAGTGGTGTGCAGTGTGGTAGTGGTCAGAGTAGTGGTGGTCTTAGTAGTGGTAGTGGTGTGCAGTGTGGTAGCGGTCATAGTAGTGGTGGTCTTAGTAGTGGTAGTGGTGTGCAGTGTGGTAGCGGTCATAGTAGTGGTGGTCTTAGTAGTGGTAGTGGTGTGTAGTGTGGTAGCGGTCATAGTAGTGGTGGTCTTAGTAGTGGTAGTGGT
>CM064525.1:7715187-7777687 GCA_032716605.1 Paralithodes platypus | reverse complement strand
CAAACACACACACACACACTCACATACAACACTCACTCATTCTCACACTCTCTCTCTCTCTCTCTCTCTCAAACACACACACACACACACACACACACACACACACACACACACACACACACCTATATATGAGTTGTGGGCCAATACTGAATTCGAGTTACGAGTGTGTGAATGATCATTAAGGAAGCCCGAGTGTTGGCTGAGGGTGGCTAAAGTCAACACAGGAGGGAGACAATACACCCCAACACAAACAGTACTCTCACATACACACCAGTACACACACCCCAACACACACACACAGGAATGATCATCAAGGAAGTAAGTATTGTCAAAGGTTGGTCAAAGACAATACTACATGGGGAGACAACACAACAAACAATGCACTCCAACACAAACAATATATACAGTACATACATGCACACCAGTACATGCATATATACATACAACAACACACGCAGAAATAATCATTAAAGGGGTAGGCGTTATTTGTTGGGTTATTGATGTATTCATTCATTTATTTTCTAGTTTCCTCGCTGGACCTGCTTTAGAAAAGAAAAACAAATCAAGATAAATTTGTAATTTTTTTTCGCTAGAAAAAGGCCGGTTCCTTCTATTATTGCAGGTTCACTATCGCTTGCCAGGAATAACATCGACACCTGAATGTTACGAAAGGTCTTAATATTGACAAAGACATGGGGCGAAAGGTCTCAAAATCGCCAAACTAACGGAAAGAACGTCTTAGAATGTCAAAAATAAGATGCTAAACATGAGGGAGAAGGGGGGTTCACAAAAAAGCAACTACCTCCCCCTTAAGGGGGGTGACCTGTTTTTGTTCTGTCCTTTTCTATCTTTCTCTGGCTTGTATCCATTTGGCCCCATTCAGCCTACTGTTTTAAGACGTTTATCCCCATCCAGGTGTAAATTTTTTACTGGTGAGCGGTAGCGAGCCAGCATATTTTTTATTTGTTTGACAGCAAGCTAAATTTGTACATTTTTCGATAGAAAAATGTCTCCGGCGAAGCCGGATTTCTTCATATAATGCTGGCTCGCTGTCGCTCGCCAGGAAGAAATCGACACCTGGATTGGGATAGACGTCTTAAAATAGTTGGCTGAATGGGGCCGAATGGATACAAGCCAGAGAAAGAGAGAAAAGGACAGAAATAACAAAAAGCAGGTCACCCCCCTTAAGGAAGCTGGGTGTTGGCTGAGGTTAGTTAAGTCAACATACAGAAGAATAGAGACAACTCAATAAACAACACACGCCAACTCAATAAACAACACACGCCAACACAATAAACAACACACGCCAACACAATAAACAACACACGCCAACACAATAAACAACACACGCCAACACAATAAACAACACACGCCAACACAATAAACAACACACGCCAACACAATACACACAATAAACAACACACGCCAACACAATAAACAACACACGCCAACACAATAAACAATACACGCCAACACAATAAACACACGCCAACACAATAAACAACACACGCCAACACAATAAACAACACACGCCAACACAATAAACAATACACGCCAACACAATAAACAATACACGCCAACACAATAAACAATACACGCCAACACAATAAACAATACACGCCAACACAATAAACAATACACGCCAACACAATAAACAATACACTCCAACACAATAAACAATACACTCCAACACAATAAACAACACACGCCAACACAATAAACAATACACTCCAACACAATAAACAATACACGCCAACACAATAAACAACACACGCCAACACAATAAACAACACACGCCAACACAATAAACACACGCCAACACAATAAACAACACACGCCAACACACGCCAACACACGCCAACTCAATAAACAACACACGCCAACACAATAAACAACACACGCCAACACAATAAACAACACACTTCAACACAATAAACAATACACTCCAACACAATAAACAACACACGCCAACACAATAAACAACACACGCCAACACAATAAACACTACTCTCACATACATAATATAGATCCATACACACACACACACACACACACACACACACACATACACATACACACACACACACACACATGAATGACCCTTAACCCCTTCTGTACCGACGACGTCTTTATATTTTCATTCTAGCTCTATTAACAATTGTGTGCAGCTTAAGGGGAGATTTCCACTTGAGGGATTTTTTTCTTTACCTCTTTCTCCCTCATGTTTAGCTCCATTGCTTTTGAGTTTTTAAGATGTTCACCCCATTAGTTTGACGATTTTAAGAACTTTCGACCCATTTCTGTCAATTTTAAGACCTTTCGTGCCATTTAGGGGTCGATTTTATCCTGGCGAGCGATAGCGAGCCTGTAATTTAAGAGGAACCGGCTTTCAGCCGGGACATTTTTCTACTGAAAAATTTACAAATTTATCTTGAAAGGAGCTCAAGGGGGTGCAATCTTAAGCTTGATGGATATCTAGAGACCAAACTAAAAACCTCCCCTTAACCCCTACTGTACCGGCGACGTCTTTATATTTTCATTCTAGCTCTATTTAACAATTGTGGTGTGCAGCTTAAGAAGGATCTGTGGTAATAAAAGAAGTTAAGTGAGATAGTTCGCAGCCTCTTAATTGCTGGAAGCCCTTTGTTAGACTGAATACAATCGTCTAATAGTAGCTAAAATAAAGTTAAATGGACGTTATACGGTACTGAATGGGTTAAGGCATTAAGTGTTGGCTGAGGGTGGGTAGAAGCAACACTGTGGTGAGACAACACAACAAGCAATACACTCCAGCACATACATACATACATACATACATACATACAAATACACATACAGTAATACACACAAACATTATGTATAAGTATGATATGCGTAAGAGAGAAGAAAGATAGTGTGTTTGAGAGAGGTGGATAAAAGCAGTGTATGTGGTGTATGTGTTTATAAATGTTAGTGTATGACATGTGTAGTAGGAGAGAGAGAGAAAGAGAGTGAGAGTGTGTGTGTGTGTGGTTGAGAGGGTGTACAGTATGTGAGAGTAGTGTTTGTGTTGGAGTGTGTTGTGTTGTCTCACCGAAGTTTTGACTTTAACCACCCTCAGCCAACACTACATCCTTGACCCTTTCAAGATTATGACGCATTTTGAAAGTTTATTCGGGCTATTATTAGACGGTTTTATTCAGGTTAGGAAGGGTGTATGGATGTCAGAGGGTTAATTGAGATAGTATTTACCCGTACAATTCCCACACATCGTTCCTAAGTTGTATAACATCGTCTAATGCTAACCAGAATACACTTTCAAAATGCGTCATAATCTTGAAAGGGTCAATGATGTAGTGTTGGCGGAGGGTGGATAAAGTCAAACTGTGGTGAGCCAACACACTCCAACACAAACACTGCTCTCACATACACATATACACCCTCTCAACCACACACACACACTCACTCTCTCTCTCTCTCTTATTAAACATATCATACATTAACATATATACACATACACCCACACTGCTTTCATCCACCTCTATCAAACACACACAACACACCAACACATTCTAACACAACACTGCTTTCACATATACATACACCCTCTCAACCACACACACTCTCTATTATTACACATACCATACATATATAAACACATACACTCACACATACACACTGCTTTCACATATACATACACCCTCTCAACCACACACACACACACTCTCTATTATTACACATACCATACATATATAAACACATACACTCACACATACACACTGCTTTCACATATACATACACCCTCTCAACCACACACACACACACACACACTCTCTATTATTACACATACCATACATATATAAACACATACACTCACACATACACACTGCTTTCATCCACCTATCCATAAAACACTTTCTGTCTTCTCTTTTACGCTTACCATACTCTCTCTCTCTCTCTCTCTCTCTCTCTCTCTCTCTCATACAGTACACACTGATCTAAACCTACAACTAATCATAAGACTTGCACCACCACCACATACCTAGCTATATCAATCATAAGACTTGCACCACCACCACATACCTAGCTATATCAATCATAAGACTTGCACCACCACCACATACCTAGCTATATCAATTTGGAAATATTTCGCAATTAGGCCTACTAATTTGAATGCATCTTTTTAATTACTCAACATTTATTTCTACATATATCCGGCATAATGTTTATTTCTACATATATCCGGCATAATGTTTATTTCTACATATATCCGGCATAATGTGTATTTCTACATATATCCGGCATAATGTTTATTTCTACATATATCCGGCATAATGTTTATTTCTACATATATCCGGCATAATGTTTATTTCTACATATATCCGGCATAATGTTTATTTCTACATATATCCGGCATAATGTTTATTTCTACATATATCCGGCATAATGTTTATTTCTACATATATCCGGCATAAGTTATTTCTACATATATCCGGCATAATGTTTATTTCTACATATATCCGGCATAATGTTTATTTCTACATATATCCGGCATAATGTTTATTTCTACATATATCCGGCATAATGTTTATTTCTACATATATCCGGCATAATGTTTATTTCTACATATATCCGGCATAATGTTTATTTCTACATATATCCGGCATAATGTTTATTTCTACATATATCCGGCATAATGTTTATTTCTACATAATATCCGGCATAATGTTTATTTCTACATATATCCGGCATAATGTTTATTTCTACATATATCCGGCATAATGTTTATTTCTACATATATCCGGCATAATGTTTATTTCTACATATATCCGGCATAATGTTTATTTCTACATATATCCGGCATAATGTTTATTTCTACATATATCCGGCATAATGTTTATTTCTACATATATCCGGCATAATGTTTATTTCTACATATATCCGGCATAATGTTTATTTCTACATATATCCGGCATAATGTTTATTTCTACATATATCCGGCATAATGTTTATTTCTACATATATCCGGCATAATGTTTATTTCTACATATATCCGGCATAATGTTTATTTCTACATATATCCGGCATAATGTTTATTTCTACATATATCCGGCATAATGTTTATTTCTACATATATCCGGCATAATGTTTTCCATAACTAATGTATATAATAATCTTTATTATATCAAATCTACTTTCATATTATTAGAGACACGCGAATGAGAGCAATTATGAGAATTTATGAAACGGAAACAATGTAATAAATTAATTTAACGACGTTCATTTTGCATACTAAATTATATAAATTACAGGTTTCGAACAGGTTTATATCATACACTACTGTACTGCATACACACATGTCTACTTACGTAAAAATTATATATATATATAATTGATGCGTGTGTGCGACTGTGTTTGTGCATATATTATATAATATATATATATATAATATATATAATATATATATATATATATATGTGTTATCCTCTCATAAATGGGTCCTACGACTTGGCTTGGAATGGAATGAAAGTAAGAATTTCCACATCTCCCAAATATATAGGTAGGTTTTATTATGACGCCATGATGGAGTGGGTTAAACTAATAATTAATGACACTAATAAAGGAGGAAACCAATCATGTCCTAGAAAATACCGACCAATCAGTTTGGAGTACTGCGTCCAGTTTTGGTCACCATATCATGTAAAGGATATTGCAAAACTTGAGAGAGTACAGAGGAGAGTTATACAAATTATACCAAAATGGAAAAGTAAACCATTCGAGCAGCGTCTCTGTTTAACCTGACAAAGCGTAGAATCAGGGTAGATATAATTGAAGTACTGTATATACAGAGTGGTCGCAAAACATTTCCCCATAGGGAATTCCTGCGTATTTACAAGAGAGAGATGAAGATTCTATTTTTATTTATTTAACTCCAACACCAAACGCCTCCCAAAGAAATTAATGACAGCAAGCATGTGATCCACCGGGATTCGAACCTGGGTCACCACATACAGATGCTGATCACATATATAGGAATGCAGATCAAATAATATAGGAAGACCCTATGGGCAATACACAGGAATTCCCTATGGGGAGATGTTTCACGACTGCTCTGTACTATGAATCAGAAAGCGCTATGATAATCTAGATGTTCACAAGTACTTTAACATTGACCAGTTCAATCACACAAGAGAAAATGGTTTCACATTTATTAACGATGTAAGTCTGATCAAACTAAGAACTTTATGAACAGGTCAAAAATGTATGGAAGAAGCTATCACCAGACATATATAATTGTGAGACTGAATCAACTTTCAAGCTGCGCTTAAACAAACGTATGCAATCAAATCCTCACCCAGTTCAATGCACAATAGAGTCATTCAAGTGGTATGAGTCATGCACACATATGTGGTATATCTCATTGAGCTTAAGGGAGCCCACCTCGGGTTTTTTTTTTCTCTTTTTCTCCCTTTCTCTTTGGCTTGTATCCATTCGGCCTCATTCAGTCTACTGTTTTAAGACTTTACCCCCATCCAGGTGTCAATATTTTCCTGGCTAGCGGTAGCGAGCCAGCATATATATATTTTTGTTTTGACAGCAAGCTAAATTTGTACATTTTTCAATAGAAAAATATCTCCATACAATGCAGGCTCGCTCTCGCTCGCCAGGAAGAAATCGAAACCTGGATGGGGATAAACGTCTTAAAACAGTTGGCTGAATGGGGCCGAATGGATACAAGCCAGAGAAAGAGAGAAAAGGAGAGAAAATTTTAAAAAAGCCGGTGACCCCCTTTAAAAGCGAACAGACCCGTTAAGAAAAATGTGTCTGTTGTTGTTCTCATTTCTGTATGTGTATGTGTGTGTGTGTGTGTGTGTGTGTGTGTGAGTGTGTGTGTGTGTGTGTGTGTGTGTGTATTACTGTACGTGACATACATCAGTGTAAGGTACAGCCAGGGTACAGTAACATGGGGAGGCTACGGTACACACAATTTAATACACTAACCGTAATCTCTCTCTCGCTCTCTCTCTCTCTCTCTCTCAACACATACACACAGATTATCTAGCTTGGTGAGAGAGAGAGAGAGAGAGAGAGAGAGAGAGAGAGAGAGAGAGAGAGAGAGAGAGAGAGAAAGAGGAGAGAGAGAGAGAGAGAGAGAGAGAGAGAAGAAGGAGAGAGAGAGAGAGAGAGAGAGAGAGAGAGAGAGAGAGAGAGAGAGAGAGAGAGAGAGAGAGAGAGAGAGAGAGAGAGAGAGAGAGAGAGAGAGAGAGAGAGAGAGAGAGGCAGTAAATATCTAAGGGGGACCAAAGGCCACATTTCCCACATTGCTTAAAGAGTAATTAGCCTCTCCCTCCCTCCCTCTCTCTCTCACACCCACACACACACACACCCACACCCACACACACACCCACACACCCACCCACACACCCACACACACCCACACACCCACACACACCCACACACACACACCCCCACACACCCACACACACCATGGTACATTCAACCCAATGACGTTCTTTTCATAATATATTTTTCTTCCCTACCACCAAAGCTTGTCACGGGCCTTTCATAATGTCTCTATTAAATCAGACAATGTTCATAATATTAAGGGGAGGCAGTTGGTTTTTCGAGTCTTCCTCCTCCCTCATGTTTAGCCCTATTTGTTATGAATTTTCATGACATTCGCCCCATTAGTTTGGCGATTTTCAGACCTTTTGCCCCATTTCTTTGCCAATATTAAGACCTTTTGTGCCATTTAGGTGTCGATTATTTCCTAGCGAGCGATAGTGAGCCTGAAATTTTAAGAGGAACCGGCCTTCGGCTGGGAAATTTTTCTACCGAAAAATTTACAAATTTATCTAGAAGGGGGGTCTAGGGGGTGTTTTTCTAAGCTTGATGGAGGTCTAGCGAAAACACTAAGAAATAAAGGAATAAATGAATTAATAGACAAGAAAAAAAACAAAACAAAAAAAACAGTCAGTCTTCCCTTAAATCAGATAATTTTCATATATTAAATGATCATAGACAACGCTAAGCAAATGAGGATAAAGCTATTACTAACTAAATCACTTCATTTCCATAATATTACCACTTTGCTTAAAAAAACAATTACCAAATAAATATATACCCGGTATGTCACGAATTTCAGTAAGTACCCAAATATAACGATGTCACCGGCAATTAGTATATATAATATAATACATTAATTAATTAAGCACTCAAATTAGATATCCTGTAATAAGTGAGAGCGGCCATTCTTTCCTTTGGTCGCCATTTTTGGGCCGTAATTATCAACCAATGGGATGATATTCTATTTTTGATCATGTCCAAGTAAAATCCAAAGACCAAATTATATACCCCATTACCGGTATTGTCCAATGTTAATTATAGGTAGCCTATAAACAATGTTTGAGTTTAAGGCGGTGTCACATGAGCGATTTTTACGGGCAATTGTAGTCTGACAGCTTCAATATCTAAGTTTCATAAGAATTAAACTACCTAGAATAGTCTACCCTCTAACTAGTTTCCGACTCCAGTGCGAAAGAACCTCAAAATAGTATGAGAAAAAATACTTGCCCATCGAAAATTGAAGGAACAAACGCTCGTGTGACACCACCACCGTAAAGAGAGGCTAATGACACCAATATGGCGGAGGTGGGCCCATCTCTGTTACTATAGGGTCTCTAATTCACAACACTAATAACACACATAACAAAACCACTCCAACAGCTTCCTCTCTCTCCAACAACCCTTCTCCCCTCTCCACACTCTTCAGAAAAATAGGAGAAGTAAAATGTAGATACGAGGTGCCGTTGTAAAGGCTTATCCTACCTTCACCTGACCTCCTGACAACGACGCAGTCCTCTTTTCTTTCTAGCCATACTCGTAGGGTTAAGTGCTTCATCGGTTTCGTTTCACGTTTTCATATATGTTTTTGTTTTTAGTTCTGTAAGCTCATGGTGTGCTAGAGATCTTGGGTATGTGTTGTAAGGCATGGATTTATTTTCGCATACATAGTCTTCAACACATTACTAGCGAATTAACTTGAAGTTGAAAAGATTTGTATTTAAGTTTAATTCTGGCTATCATTAGACGATTGTATTCAACTTATGAAAGATATGTAGGCATCAAAAGGGTGAATGTTATTTCAATTAACCCTCATATTTCCATATAGGCTACCCTTCCTAATATGAATAAAATCGTCTAGTAATAGCCAGAATAAACTGTCAAAATCCGTCAGAATCCTCAAGGGGTTAACTGTCGAAAGGCGTCACAATTCTCAACGGGTTAAGTAAAATAGCACCGGAAAAAAAAAATTATGTATATTAATAAGGTACGTAGCCTACTGTACCCCAAGCACACATTAACCCGTGACGCAGTGATGTTGTTCCTTAAGAGGCTACGGCAATCAGCCATGACGTCTTTCAACATTTACTGCTTAGCGCTTGTCAGTAATTACCAGTTATTAAGCGGAAAATATGTACAGTCGACTCGTTTAATGCGCGTCTCAGAATCATACTTAGGCTTATTAGCGGAAAAATTAATGTATACAGTAAATTGCGACTCATACTTAGGCTTAATAGAAGCTTAAAAGTTAATGCATAAAATACATTTGTAATAGAAAAATGGGAAAGGGTTGAGATAAGCAATATATAGGCTATACTCTTTCCTATAGAAATCTGAAAGCTATAATTGCATAACGACAATACCTGCGACTACGAATTAAACAAGTTGACTGTACACTCATAGGTCGTAATAAGCATACGCCTATTTTAACCGCAGAACTCAGAAGTATTTGGGATAACATATAACGCTATTATTTCACTTGGGTTCATTTACAGATGCGAACGACTGCATATTTATTATGGTTCGGTGTGTGTGTGTGTGTGTGTGTGTGTGTGTGTGTGTGTGTGTGTGTGTGTGTGTGTGTGTTTACATAATTTATATGCTCCATCTAAGCCTGACAAACCAAAAGCGAATTCGTAAATTGAAAGCAAAATACAAATTCTACCAAGCCAAAATTATAGTAAAATCGGGGGAATTTAACTATAAAAAGAGTTCTGATCAATATAATGGGTTTGAAAAAGGTGAGTAAGGGGGAATTGGTCAATTTATCAACTCTGCGTAAGCAGAGTGGTATCGCCTCCCGTATAGTGGTACATGCAGGCCGAAATGTCTGTCTGTCTGTCCGATAACTTCTCCTAGACCCCCCCCCCCCCCCCAGCAATGATGATGGTATTCTGGGGGAGAAGACAACTCGCCCCGTATTTGATAGGTTAAGTTAGTTTAGTTGACATTAGAAGCAATGGTGACCCATCGCAGAGTTGGGTATGCCGTTTTCTCCGGAAATACAGGCTCGCTATAGCTCCCCAGAAAAATATCGACACCTAAATGGCACCAAAAGTCTTAATATTGACAAAGAAATGGGTCGAAAATTCTTAAAATCGCCAAACTAATGGGCCGAACGTCTTAAAACAACATCTGAAAACTAATGGGGCTGGAAATTAAGGAACCATCTCATAAGAACATAAGAACATAAGAAAATGGGAGTCTGCAGAAAGCCGATTGGCCTAAGCAAGGCAGATCCCTGTCCCACACAACCCCAATTACAAAGCCCAATTATAGGCTCAACACTCTAATACCCTGAGGATCATCTTACCAAAACGGTTAGAGATTACCGCAGGATTACGGGGGCCTGCAGAGCGCTGATTGGCCCAACCCTGCTGATCCCCCTTCACACCCAACCCTTCTCGTCCATATGCTTATCCAATTTTATCTTAAAGCTCCCTATCGTTTTTAATCCCACTATAGCACCTGGTAGTCCATTTCACCCATCTACAACTCTGTTACCAAACCAATATTTGCCTATATCTTTTCTGAAACGAAATTTATCTAATTTGAAACCATTGGTACGAGTTCTTTCGCTATCACTGAGCTTTAGTACATTTGTCATGTCCCCTTTGTTAATCCCACTAACCCACTTGAACACCTCTATCATATCCCCTCTAACTCTGCGTCTCTCTAACGAATGTAAGCCTAATTTCTTCAACCTTTCTTTATACGGAAGATTTCTAATATTATGGATCATTTTTGTCATCTCCCTCTTGAAGAGTCCAAAATAGTATGCCTTTCAGAAGGTATATTGGTATTAACCCCTTGAGCAGGATGACATGTTTTAGCAGTTTGTTCTGGCTAGCATTAGACGAGTTTATTTAGCTTAGGCAGGTATTATGGCAGTCATAGCGTTAATCAACATGGATATACGGTAACCCCTTTCATTCCTTGGGAGCCTTACAAAACTGGGGAAAATTGTGAAATGATAGCCAGAATAAACTGTCAGAATGCGTCATAATCCTCATGGGGTAAAAAAAGAAAAAAAAAAAAAAAAAAAAAATATACTGTACAGTATACAGTATATATACCGATATATATATACAGTATGTATATATATATATATATATATATATATATATATATAAGATTTAAAAATAGAAAATCGCTATCAATAAGCCCAATTATTTTATATACAGTATATTCTTTATATCGTTTTACTTTTACCGAGTAGAATCCCATCAAAACTCGTTGGTATTTGAATTACCGGTCTGTTTATGATTCTTTACCACCAAATTCCGGATCCAAGATGGCGGCCGCGTGACGTCACCCACAGTCAGAGAAAAATGGCGGGAAATGTGGCGACGAGACCAGGAAATTGGCGCGAAATGAGGAAGGAGGGAGCGCAAAGGGGGAGAGAGATGGAGGGGGGCACTTGGGGGAGAAAATAGAATGGGTTTAGGAGGGAGAAAATAGGAAGGGTTTGGAATGTCAGAGGGTTAAGGGGGGAAAAGGTTTATTTATTTATTTATTTATTTATTTTTAGTCGGTATATTTATTTATGTATTATGTTCTTAGTTTCCTCCCTAGACCTCAATCAAGCTTAAAAAACGTCCCCATGATCCCCCTTCTAGATAAATTTTGTACATTTTTCGGCATAACAAATTTCCGGCCGAAGGCCGCTTCCTCCAAAATTACAGGCTTGCTATCGTTCGCCAGGAAAAATAGACACGTACTTTTTTTTTTTTTTTGTCACGAATGGTCTTGCTATTGACAAAGAAATGGGGTGAAAGGTCTTAAAATTGCCGAACTAATGGAGCAAACGTCTTAAAATCTGAAAACTAATGAGGCTAAACTTGAGAGAGAAGGGGAGCCAGAAAAACCAAGTACCGTACATCACAGGAAGAAGGGGGTGAAGAAAACCAAGTACCGTACATCACAGGAAGAAGGGGGTGAAGAAAACCAAGTACCGTACATCACAGGAAGAAGGGGGGTGAAGAAAACCAAGTACCGTACATCACAGGAAGAAGGGGGGTGAAGAAAACCAAGTACCGTACATCACAGGAAGAAGGGGGGTGAAGAAAAAGGCAATAGTTGCGGTAATCAGAGGAAAGGAAAAGATAAAAAGCTTGCACAAAGACTGCAGGTTTAGGGGGCAGTGCTTGGTTTTTGGTCTATGTATATATTAATTTATTAATTTTTGAGTTTCCTCGCTAGACCTCCATCAAGCTTAAAATAACACCCCCTAGACCCCCTTTCAAGATAAATTTGTACATTATTCTGTAGAAAAATCTCCTGGCCGAAGGCCGGTTCCTTCTAAAATTACAGGCTCGCTATCGCTCGTCACAAAAAAATCGACACCTAAATGGCACGAAAGGTCTCAACATTGACGAAGAAATGGGGCGAAAGGTCTTAAAATCGACATACTAACGGCACGAAAATCTTAAAACCTCAAAACTTACTAAGCTAAACATGAGGGAGAAGGGGGTCCATAAAAAGTGAGCAGTACCCCCTTAATCTTCTTTGTGGCTGGCACGCCCAGGAAGCAGTTCTCCCTCTGTGATATAAGGCGAATGCAACTGGATAACTAACACACTAACACAGTTCAATTCGTGTGTTTGTTGTTCTTTTATTAGACAAGATGCTTAACCCCTTCATTACCGAGGATGTATTTTGTGATATTCCACCTATGTTTAGACGATTTTATGCAGCTTAGGAGGAAACCGTGGAAGATAAAAATAATGTATAATCGAGATAGCTTGAAGGCGTTCGGTTGATACACGTCCTCTGTATGCTGGATACAATCATCTAATAATATCCAGATTATAATAACAAAGACAAGTCGGTACTAAAGGGGTTAAACCTTCTGGTAGTTCAACAGAAGAGCTCCAAGTCTAGAGGAAGCCCATAGAGATAAGTCTAGAGGAAGCCCATAGAGATAAGTCTAGAGGAAGCCCATAGAGATAAGTCTAGAGGAAGCCCATAGAGATAAGTCTAGAGGAAGCCCATAGAGATAAGTCTAGAGGAAGCCCATAGAGATAAGTCTAGAGGAAGCCCATAGAGATAAGTCTAGAGGAAGCCCATAGAGATAAGTCTAGAGGAAGCCCATAGAGATAAGTCTAGAGGAAGCCCATAGAGATAAGTCTAGAGGAAGCCCATAGAGATAAGTCTAGAGGAAGCCCATAGAGATAAGTCTAGGAAGCCCATAGAGATAAGTCTAGAGGAAGCCCATAGAGATAAGTCCAGAGGAAGCCCATAGAGATAAGTCTAGAGGAAGCCCATAGAGATAAGTCCAGAGGAAGCCCATAGAGATAAGTCTAGAGGAAGCCATAGAGATAAGTCTAGAAGGAAGCCCATAGAGATAAGTCCTAGAGGAAGCCCATAGAGATAATTTTCCAGAGGAAGCCCATAGAGATAAGTCTAAGAGGAAGCCCCAATAGAGATAAGTCTAGAGGAAGCCCATAGAGATAAGTCTAGAGGAAGCCCATAGAGATAAGTCTAGAGGAAGCCCATAGAGATAAGTCTAGAGGAAGCCCATAGAGATAAGTCTAGAGGAAGCCCATAGAGATAAGTCTAGAGGAAGCCCATAGAGATAAGTCTAGAGGAAGCCCATAGAGATAAGTCTAGAGGAAGCCCATAGAGATAAGTCTAGAGGAAGCCCATAGAGATAAGTCTAGAGGAAGCCCATAGAGATGGCCGCAATGTGACCTATCGTCGTTTTCGCCACGCTTCTAGTGGCACTGCAAAGCGTGCCGCCCTTCATTCTGGGCTGCTATTTGGTGCAGCAGACTGTTCGAAGGAGCGGATGTTCCTCTGCGATGGGCCCTTTTTGCAGTTCGATATCGAGGGCTCTCTGTCAACTTCCTAAGCCAGTGTGGTAGCTCTAGAATACCACAAAGTCATCAGTCAAGCGAAAGGCGCTTTAGAAAGTTTTCAACATCTCTAAACTACATAAATAAAAGGACTTGCAAACAAACAAATAATTATGTTGAGTTTCGTAGAGCACTAAATTCATATTATCACCAACCCACCAATTAACTTACAAATAAACCTAATTAATGAAATCAATGAAACTAATGAATACATGTGGTACTCCAAGGATTCGAACCTAGGACCCTAACACCGACATTCAACCCTTCCTAAGTTTCCAGGCAGCTTAAGGGAGCCCACCTCGCTTTTTTTCTCTTTGGCTTGTATTCATTCGGCCCCATTCAGCCTACTGCTTTAAGACGTTTACCCCCATCCAGGTGTCAATATTTTCCTGGCGAGCGGTAGCGAGCCAGCATATACAGTATATATTTTTGCTTTGAAAGCAAACTAAGTTTGTACATTTTTCGATAGAAAACTGTCTCCGGCAAAACCGGATTTCTCCATACAATGCTGACTCGCTATCGCTCGCCAGGAAGATATCGACACCTGGATGGGGATAAACGTCTTAAAACAGTTGGCTGAATGGGGCCAAATGGATACAAGCCAGGAAAAGAGAGAAACGGAGAGAAAGATAAACAAAAAAAAGCCGGTGACCCCCCCTAAGTCGGTTTTTACCTTCCATTCCACAAAATATATATACTATATTAACTTTGGCCAGACTATTTTAGCCATCTTGGAGAGAGCCTTGAGCGAGCCCAACTATCCCCAGGCAGACCATCTCAATTAACAGTTGTCAGGCTGGCTTTCCGGACCTGGCTTTACCAAGATTGTAGCCGGCTTAACTTTGGCGGTGAGTGAGAGAGAGAGAGAGAGTGTGAGTGTGAGTGAGAGAGAGAAAGTGTGTGTGTGTGTGTGTGTGTGTGTGTGTGTGTGTGTGTGTGTGTGTGTGTGTGTGTGAGCGAGAGAGTGAGAGTGAGTGAGTGAGAGAGAGAGAGTACAAAGGAATTCAACAACAACAGGGTTAATTGATTGGATCTTTCTACTTTACCTAAGAACTGAGTGACACTTTCATTTCCCCTGCTTACTTATTTACTCCTGCTCTAATGAGAGAGAGAGAGAACATGGGAGTCTGCAAAATGCCGATTGGCCAACACAAGGCAGATCCCTCTCACACCCAACCCATCTCGTCTATATGCCTATCTAATTTTATCTTGAAGGTCTCTATCGTAGTTCTCCATTTAACGAAATTTATCCAATTTGAAACCATTTGTTCGAGTTTTTTTTCTATCATGAGCTTCAGTACATCTTCCATATCCCCTTTATTTATCCCACTAACCCACTTGAACACCTTTATCATATCCTCTCTAATTTGCGTCTCTCTAACGAATGTAAGCCTAATTTCTTCAACCTTTCTTCACATGGAAGATTTCTAATATAATGGAGCATTGTTGTCATTCTCTGTTGTGCTTTCTCCAAGGAATCTATGTTCGTTCTGTAATAAGGACACCAAAACTGAACAACATAGATAGATAGATATAGATGGAATGATAGTCAGACAGATATACAGTACTGTAGATATAAATATACTCACCTAAGTTAAACATACGCCAGCATCTGTCCACATCACCGAATAATTACAGTCACATACCTGAAAACAAGAGAAAGATCAATTAACAAACATTTATAAAAGCATAAAGCTAATAATTCATGATCGATCATCCTGAGAGAGAGAGAGAGATTGATTGATTGATTTTTATTGCCAATTGAGTACATACATAATATACAATAATACATATATTTGAATGATTGGCATACTGTATATAGCTAGCTAAGAAAAAGTTCTAAAGTTCTTAGACATAAATATTTAATGCTAGGTGAGAGAGAGAGAGAGAGAGAGAGAGAGAGAGAGAGAGAGAGAGAGAGAGAGAGAGGAGAGAGAGAGAGAGAGGAGAGAGAGAGAGGGGGGGGGGGGGGGTTAGGAAGTGGCGAGCGGGGTAGTTAGGTGGCTGAGTTAGAACACAGGAAATCGAGAGAGAAAAAAAAGGGGGAGGTTGGAAAAAAAGGACAGAATACAAAAGAGGCGTAAGCTACCCGGGATAACAAAAATGGGATAAGGGGGAGAGGAGTCATTAGAGCAGGGAAAAAGTGGACAGAGTAAGTGAGCAGGGGAAATGAAAGTGTCAAACAGTTCCTGGACAAAGTAGAAAGAAAGATTCCTTATAAGATCCGATGACGCATTTCTTGTTTGTTTTCTGGCTATTATCAACTCTGCGTAAACAGAGTGGTATCGCCCCCCGTATAGTGTACTGTACATGCCGGCCGAAATGTCTGTCTGTCTGTCTGTCCGTCCAATAACTCCTCCTAGACCGTTTGACGGATTTTCACCAAACTTCACACGAACCTTAGGTGCTTGAATTCGACGGTAATTAAAAAAAAAAAAAAAAATTTTTTTGCAATAGTTATGATCTTAAGTCAAAAAATGGTTTTGCCCCCACCCTCCATCCTGTACCTATTCCCTGTGTGTGTGTGTGTGTGCCCCGTAGTGGCACACACATCATAGAAAGCCACACATCATACACCTGTCTCAGATGTGATGATAATGGTGAGACGTCTGTCTGTCTGTCCGATAACTCCTAGACCGTTCGACGGATTTTCACCAAACTTCACACGAACATTCGGTGCGTGAATGCAACGGTAATTAAAAACATATTTTTTGAATGTGTGCAATAGTTATGATTTTAGGTCCGAAATATGGTTCCCCCCCCCCCCCCGCAATGATGGCGTTGCCCCTACGGGGCGAAAATAACTTGCCCCGCATTTGTTAGATTAAGTTAGTTTAGTTGACATTAGAAGTGATGGTAGTAATAGTGGGGATGATGGTGGTAGTAGTGATGATGGTGATAATAGTAGTGATGATGGTTGTAGTTGTAGTGATGATAATGACAGTAGTGATGATGATGACAGTAGTAGATATGATGGTGAAAGTACTAGTAGTAGTGATGATGGTGACAAGTAATGATGACAGTTGTAGTGATAGTAGTGATGATGGTAGTGACAATGGTGACAGTATTAGTGATGATGACAGTTGTAGTGATGATGAGAGTCGTAGAGATGATAGTAGTGATGATGAGAGTCGTAGAGATGATGGTAAGAGTAGTAGTGATGACTATAATAGTAGTAGTGATAATGATATATATATATATATATATATATATATATATATATATATATATATATATATATATATATAATATATATATTATTATTATTTTTTTTTTTTTTTTTTTCTATATTCCAACTTACTTCCTCTCGGGCATAGGCTGAGAACCTTAACATCCACCGCTTTACAATGAACAGTGAAGCCCGTGAGGTCTTGTTCCAGTTTAGGGAGTGAGACATGTGAAGCACGTAGAGTACAACGAGCACCTGCCATCTTGCCTTCACATGAGGCACGGTGCTCACTCATGGCCCGAAACGACCCCATCTCTGAAGCCACCTCGTTCCCGTGCTTCACTGTCTCACCCCCTACACTCGGACTCTCACACTTACACACACACAACGCCACCTGTTGAGCAGACAACTCACCAATGATAGTGACTAATAGTGATGATGGTGACCCATCGCAGAGTTGGGTATGCCGTTTTGATTTTGGGCGAAACGGTACGTCTACTTTATTAGACGATATTATTCAGATTAGGAAGGGTATATGGAAGTAAGAGGGTTGATTGAGATAATTTGTTTATCAACTCCGCGTAAGCAGAGTGGTATCGCCCCCGTATAGTGGTACATGACGGCCGAAATGTCTGTCTGTCTGTCTGTCTGACTGTCCGATAACTCCTAGACCGTTCGACGGATTTTCACCAAACTTCACACGAACATTCGGTGCGTGAATGCGACGGTAATTCAAAAAAGATTTTTTGAATTTGTGCAATAGTTATGATTTTAGATCAAAAATGTGAAGTCGGAGGATGGATTAAGATGTTTTTTTCTTTTTTCTTTTTCTTTTTCTATGTGAGAGAGGGAGACAACAGGCAGAACTGCCTGTAGCGAGTGCCTCCCCCAGAATTGAAAGAGTGACAGGGCCAAAATCAAGGGACGTACGAGCCAAAATACCTGGACACATAGAGTTTGAAGCAATTTAAGTCATAGGAAGAGGGAAGACTGAATCTAGGAGAGAGTTCCAGAGCTCAGCTGTTGAATAGAAGAAAGACTGAGAATAACGTTTCACTCTTGGGTTGGAAAGTTGCACAGAGTAGGGGTGGGATTGTGTTGCAAGACGGGTGCTACGTGCTCTACGAAGAGGGGCTGGTATACACTGAGAGAGCTCTGAGGAACACTGATCATTGTACTAGCAGTAGAATAGTGAGAGAGATGCAACATTGCGAGAGAAACTGCAGATAATTGGTGAGTGGACGTGAGTTAATGAGATTGAAGGATATATTTTCTACTTTGTCTAGAAGTGCTGTAGCTTAGCAAGGATCTGTGGGTATTAAAAGGGTAAAGACTCTCTCAATCAACCCTCTGACTTCCATATACCCTTCCTAATCTGAATAAAATCGTCTAATAATTGCCAGAAAAAAAAAAATGCGTATTGGAGCTTGAAAGGGTTAATTTGAATAAAATCGTCTAATAGTAGCTAGAATAAACTGATTGTTTTGTTTGTATGCAGCTTAGGAAGGATCTGTGGGTATTAAAAGGGTAAAGACTCTCTCAATCAACCCTCTGACTTCCATATACCCTTCCTAATCTGAATAAAATCGTCTAATAATTGCCAGAAAACAAAACAAACATGCGTATTGGAGCTTGAAAGGGTTAATTTGAATAAAATCGTCTAATAGTAGCTACAATATACTGAAAAGAATGCCACCCATAATGAAAGGGTGAAAAAGAGCCCCAAACATTTTGTGGTATAGTCCGTTCAGTCTAGGGTGGGCAGAAATCATAACACCTAACCTCTCATAACTCAAAAAGGACTAGAGTAATCGAGCTAATATTTCTACCAATTAGGAAGACTTGGCTAGGGAATATGTGTTTAAATTGACAGCTCATTTCCTCTAGCCCTTTTTGAGTTACAGAGGTTAGAGGTTACAATTTCTGCCCAACCTAGAATGAACGGACTTATATATTTGTTTATAGCTTCACCGACGACAGCAGGGCGGGAACGATGTCTGCCAACTCTGATTGCCTTGTTGAGATCATATATACACCCCTTTGAGTTTTAGAGGTAGATTATATGCAAACAAATAATCGTTTAAGGGGGAGGTACTCAATTTTTATAGACCCCCTTCTTCCTCATGTTTAGACCCATTAGTTTTGCGATTTTAAGATGTTCGTTCACTAGTTTGGCGATTTTGAGACCTTTTGCCCCATTACTTTGTCAATATTAAGACCTTTCGTGCCGTTTAGGTGTCAATTTTTTTCTGGCGAGCGATAGCGAGCATGTAAATTTTTAAGGAACCGGCCTTCAGCCGGGAAAATTTTCTACCGAAAAATGTACAAATATATCTTAAAATGGGGTATATATATATATTTTTTTTTTATATATATATATTGATGCAGGTCTAACGAGGAAACTAAACATTAAATAAATATATGAATACGTAGCCCTAAAAAACAAGCACTAGCCCCTTAACCCCTTCCGTACCGGCGACGTCTTTTCATTATATTCTGACAACAATTAGACGATTATATTCAGTTTAGGAAGGACCTCTAGCAATGATAAGGCTTCAAACTATCTCAGTCAACCCTTTCAACTACCACAGATCCTTCTTCCTAGGCTGCATAAAATCGTCTATATACAGCGACAATAATACAACAAAGACGTCACCGGTACAGAAGGGATTAAGGGGGGGTGACATGCTTTTTTTTTATTTCTCTCCTTTCTCTCTTTCTCTTGCTTGTATCCATTCGGCCCCATTCAGCCAACTATTTAAAGACGTTTATCCCCATCTAGGTGTCGATTTGTTCCTGGCGAGCGATAGCGAGCCAGCATTATATGAAGAAATCCGGCTTCGCCGGAGAAATTTTTCTATCGGAAAATGTACAAATTTAGCCTGCTGTCAAAAACATTTAAAAGATATGCTGGCTCGCTACCGCTCACCAGTAAAAAATTGACACTTGGATGGGGATAAACGTCTTAAAACAGTAGGCTGAATGGGGCCAAATGGATACAAGCCAGAGAAAGAGAGAAAATGAGAAAAAAAACAGGTGACCCCCCTTAATGGTAACCAGAATAGGGTGACAATTACGTCATCGTACTGAAGGGGTTAATGCTTTGAGGATAATGACTCGTTTCCACAGCTTATTCTGGCTATCAGTAGACGATATTATACAGTATAGGAAGGAGCTGTGGTAATTAACCCCTTCTGTACCGGGACGTCCTTTTCATTGTATTTTGGCAATTATTAGACGACATTATTCAGCTTAGGACGGACGTGTAGCAATTAAGAGGCTACATACTATCTCAATTAACCCTTTTAAGTACCACAGATCCTTCCTAAGCTGCATAACATCGTCCAATTATAGCTGAAATATAGCCAGAAACACCCCCGGTAGTGAAAGGGTTAAAAGCGTTAAGACTTATCTCAATTATATAATGGATAAATGCACTGAATTTCGGTGTGAGCATCCTAGGTTCGAATCCCTGGACTGCCACATGTATTTGTTGATTTCATTAATTGAGTTTAGGAGTAAAGTCGATTGGTGGAGGAAACATAAAAATGATTAACCCTTTGACTTCCATACACCCTTCCTAACCTGAATAAAATCGTCGAATAATAGCACGAATATAGTCACCACAAAACGCGTCATAATCCTCAAGGGGTTAACATTGTATTTGTATGTATAAATAGATAGATAAAAATGTATTAATTTAAAAAATTGACATGTTGACATATAGCTAATTATTGTTTGCAATATACAGTACTACCCCAAAGGGTTAAAATTGTATTTGTATGTATAGATAGATAAAAAAATATTACTTTCAAAAATAGACATGTTGACCTATATCAACTCTGCGTAAGCAGAGTGGTATCGCCCCCCGTATAGTGGTACATGCTAACCCAAATGTCTGTCCGTCTGTCTGTCTGTCTGTCCGTCCGTCCGAGAACTCCTCCTAGACCTTTTGACGGATTTTCACCAAACTTCACACGAACCTTCGGTGCGTGAATGCGACGGTAATTAAAACAATATTTTTTGAATTTGTGCAATAGTTATGATTTTAGGTCCAAAAAATGGTTCCCCCCCCCCCCCCTGTACCTATTTCCTGTGTGTGTGGTGTGTGTGTGTGACCCTACGGGGCAGGAAAGAGAAGGGAAAAGAGGAGAAGGTAGAAGAGAGGAAGAAGGTAGTGAGAGAGAGAGAGAGAGAGAGAGAGAGAGAGAGAGAGAGAGAGAGAGAGAGAGAGAGTGTGAGAGTGAGAGTGAGAGTGAGTGTGAGTGAGTAGAGAGTAGAACAGGGGGAAGGGTGATGAAGAAGTTTTGGAACAATTGTGAAGGAAAGGTAGGTAGTTTCCAATTCTAAATTATAGACAGTGGGATCCAGAGGGGTCCAGAGTTGGTAAGATCAGGAGTACGAAAAGAGAGGGGAGAAAGGAGAAGAGAGGAAGGTAGTGAATAGCACGCAAGGTCTAAATATTGACGAAGAAATGGGGCGAAAGGTCTTAAAATCGACTAACTAATGGGGCAAACATCTTAATATCTGAAAACTAATGGGGCTAAACATGAGGGAGAAAATGGTCAAGAAAAACCGGCCCATCCCCCCTTAAGATTTAAAAGGATGTAGTAGGAGTGTGTATATGTGCATGTGAGTGTGTATATGTGCATGTGAGTGTGTATATGTGCATGTGAGTGTGTATATGTGCATGTGAGTGTGTATATGTGCATGTGAGTGTGTATATGTGCATGTGAGTGTGTATATGTGCATGTGAGTGTGTATAGATGTGCATGTGAGTGTGTATAAGTGCATGTGAGTGTGTATATGTGCATGTGAGTGTGTATATGTGCATGTGAGTGTGTATATGTGCATGTGAGTGTGTATATGTGCATGTGAGTGTGTATATGTGCATGTGAGTGTGTATATGTGCATGTGAGTGTGTATATATGTGCATGTGAGTGTGTATAAGTGCATGTGAGTGTGTATATATGTGCATGTGAGTGTGTATATATGTGCATGTGAGTGTGTATATATGTGCATGTGAGTGTGTATATGTGCATGTGAGTGTGTATATGTGCATGTGAGTGTGTATATGTGCATGTGAATGTGAGTGTGTATATATGTGCATGTGAGTGTGTATATGTGCATGTGAGTGTGTATATATGTGCATGTGAGTGTGTATATGTGCATGTGAGTGTGTATAAGTGCATGTGAGTGTGTATATATGTGCATGTGAGTGTGTATATATGTGCATGTGAGTGTGTATATATGTGCATGTGAGTGTGTATATGTGCATGTGAGTGTGTATATGTGCATGTGAGTGTGTATATGTGCATATGAGTATGTATATGTGCATGTGAGTGTGTATATGTGCATACGAGTGTGTATATGTGCATGTGAGTGTGTATATGTGCATGTGAGTGTGTATATGTGCATATGAGTATGTATATGTGCATGTGAGTGTGTATATGTGCATGTGAGTGTGTTTTTTTTTTTTTTTTTCTATATTCCAACTACTTCCTCTCGGGCATAGGCTGAGAGCCTGTACATTCCACCGCTCAACACGGTGAAGCCCGTGAGGTCTTGTTCCAGTCTGGGGAGTGAGACATGTGAAGCAACCATCATGGCTCGAAGCAGCTCCATCTCTGAAGCGGCCGGTTGCTTCGCTCAAGTGCTTCACCGTCTCACCCTCCAGACTCAGACCCTCACTCTCAGAACGCCACCTATTGAGCAGTGAACTCACTAGGCATTGTCCCCCTGTAACATATTTTGAATATGGGAATATTCATACAGTGTTATTTAATCAGGGAACAATGAGGGTATTTTTTTGGCATTTTCGGTGGGCTTTGTGGTAATGCACTGATACTAGGTACAGCACAAATTCAATCCCAACAATATCTTCCCATTGACATATCGGGATTTGAACCCGGGTCCATTGGATTACCAATCCAGTGGCATGACCACTCCACCACACCTCCCCATATGTGCATGTGAGTGTGTATATGTGCATATGAGTGTGTATAAGTACATGTGAGTGTGTATATGTGCATGTGAGTGTGTATATGTGCATGTGAGTGTGTATATGTGCATGTGAGTGTGTATATGTGCATGCGAGTGTGCATAAGTACATGTGAGTGTGTATATGGGTATGTGAGTGTGTATATGTACATGTGAGTGTGTATATGTGCATGTGAGTGTGTATATGTGCATGTGAGTGTGTATATGTGCATGTGAGTGTGTATATGTGCATATGAGTGTGTATTTTTTATTTTATTTTATTTTTTTCTATGTGATTGAGGGAGGCAAAAGGCATAACTGCCTATAGCGAGTGCCTCCCCCATAGTTGAAAGAGTGACAGGGCCAAAATCAAGGGACGTTCGAGCCAAAATGCCTGGACACACGGAGTTTGAAGCAATTTAAGTCATAGGAAGAGGGAAAGACTGATTCTGGGAGAGAGTTCCAGAGCTCAGATATTGAGTAGAAGAAAGTTTGAGAGTAACGTTTCACTCTTGGGTTGGAGAGTTGCACAGAGTAGGGGTGGGATTGAGTTGCAAGACGGGTACCACGTGCCCTACGTAAAGGAGGTGGTATGCACTGGGATAGCTCTGAGGAACACTGATTATTATAGTAGCGATAGAATAGCGAGAGAGATGCAACATTGCGGCGGAGAGAGAGAGATTGCAGAGAGTTGGTGAGTGGACGGGAGTTAATGATACGAAAGGCCTTCCTTTCAACTTTGTCTAGGAGAGCGGTGTGAGAGGAACCTCCCCACACATGTGAACAATACTCAATACAAGGGCGCACTATGCCCCTGTACAGAGCAAGAAGCTGTGCAGGGGAAAAGAACCCCCTAAGGCGGTTGAGCACACCCAGCTTCTGGGAGGCTGCCTTAGCAAGACTGTACATATGAGTGTGTATAAGTACATGTGAGTATGTATATGTGCATGTGAGTGTGTATATGTGCATGTGAGTGTGTATATGTGCATATGAGTGTGTATAAGTACATGTGAGTGTGAGTGTGTATAAGTACATGTGAGTGTGTATAAGTACATGTGAGTGTGAGTGTGTATAAGTACATGTGAGTGTGTATAAGTACATGTGAGTGTGTATAAGTACATGTGAGTGTGTATATGTGCATGTGAGTGTGTATATGTACATGTGAGTGTGTATAAGTACATGTGAGTGTGTATATGTGCATGTGAGTGTGTAGCCTATATGTGCATGTGAGTGTGTATAAGTACATGTGAGTGTGTGCATCATAATAGAGTAGACGTGCTGTTTTGCCCAAAATCAAAACGGCATACCCGACTCTGTGGTGGGTTACCATCATGACTATAGGTAGTTGACAATCTCGATCCCTGACCTCTTCGTAACTAAGAAGGGACTAGAGCAAACTGGCTGTAAATATCCACACCTATTACTTGGTGGAATCTTCCCAAATGAAAGGAATTTCAGCCCGATTGCTTTCATTCATTTTGAGTTATAAGAAGTTAAGGGGTCAAGATTATTGCCAAGTTCGTTGGCGCTACCATCATCACTACTACGGCCATTATGCGGGCCCCTGGGGGGGGGAGACCAAATTATTGACCTAGGACCATAACTAATGAGCGGATGCGTCCAACGGTCTAGGAGGACTTTCGGGACAGACGGAATAAGACGACAACGACGACGACGACAGACAGACATTTCGACCGGCAAAGGTTCCACTATACACTATAAGGGGGGTGGGGGGGGGGGGATACCACTCTGTTTACGCAGAGTTGATACAACAAAATTATAATTGCATAGTTAAGACAAACTAGAAAATCGAATCATAAATAAATATTAAAAATCAGAATATAAACGATGGAGGTGAGCAGTTAAGGGGGGATGGGCCGGTTTTCTGGACCACTTTCTCCCTCGTGTTTAGCCCCATTAGTTTTCAGATGTTAAGATGTTTGCCCCATTAGTTAGTCGATTATAAGACCTTTCGCTCTATTTCTTCGTCAATATTTAGACCTTTCGTGTTATTTAGGTGTCGATTTTTTCCCTGGCGAACGATAGTGAGCCTGTAATGTTGGAAGAACCGGCCTTCGGCCGGAACATTTTTCTACCGAAAAATGTACAAATTAATCAAGAAGGGGGATCTAATGGAGGTTTTCTTAAATTTGATGAAGGTCTAGGGAGGAAACTAGAAAAATAATGAATACATGCAAAAATCGCCCAAAAAGTGAACCATCCCCCCCTTAAATACAAGATGATTATATGTTTAGAAAGCAGCGAACACTGGGGAAGGAGAGGAAGAATAGGACAGAGGAAGGGCCAATAATTCGTGTGAAGGGAAACGCGAGACTATAAGAAAAAGAGGGAAGAGGGAAGGACGGCGATGAGGAGGGGGAGGAAGAAGGGGGACCTGAAAAAGAGGGATAAAAACTCTTAATTACGTGTGTGTGTGTGTGTACGTGTGTGTGTGTGTGTGTGTGTGTGTGTGTGTGTGTGTGTGTGTACGTGTGTGTGTGCACGTGTGTGTGTGTGTGTGTGCACGTGTGTGTGTGTGTGTGTACGTGTGTGTGTGTGTGTACGTGTGTGTGTGTGTGTACGTGTGTGTGTGTGTGTGCACGTGTGTGTGTACGTGTGTGTGTGTGTGTGTGTACGTGTGTGTGTGTACGTGTGTGTGTGTGTGTGCACGTGTGTGTGTGTGCACGTGTGTGTGTGTGTGTGCACGTGTGTGTGGAGGAATGCCGGGGAAAGGGAGGGAAGGAAGGAAAGAGGAGAGAGGCAGGAAGTAATGAAGAAAGGATGAATGACGGAAGGAAGGAAGTAGAGGAGGAGAGAACCAGAAAGAAATATAGAAGGAAGGAAGTTAGTAAAGAGGGAGAGAAGTAGGAAGTAAAGAAGGAAGAAAAGAGGTAAAAAGGAGCACAAAGGAAAACAAGCAACAACATATATATTGATCCTTTCGAGGCTTGTTTTAGCTAAACTACCTAACCTATGTGAGAACAAGAGAACGGTAGCTCAATAAAAAGGGCTGCTATTCTTGTGTAAAAGCCGTTATTCGTGGATTACGAGCGATATATTTATCTAGACGTATTTTGATGGTTTCAACAGTACTGCATTCAATGATATGACTGGGTAATCCATTCCATAGGTTTACTACTCGATTGAAAAATAAATTATTTGCCTCATGGGAGTTAAAATGCTTTCCGATTATCTTGCAACCATTTCCTTTAGTGCAATTCGAATGATCGATTGTTAAATATTTGTTGACATCCATACTGTCAATATCTATAACAAATATTAAACACTTGAATTAGGTCCCCTCTTAGCCTGCGCTTTGTTAAGAAGTAATGAAGGAACGAAGGAGGAAGGGAGGAACGGATGATAAAGGAAAGAGAAAAAGAGGAGAATAGATATAAAGGAAAAAATGAAAGGAGGGGAGAAAGAAGGAAAAGAGGTGTGTGGTAGGGAGGGGGGGGGGGGGGGGGAGCAATACCGTACTCAAGAAGTCGAATAAAACGGACTTCTTCTTTAACAAATAATTTACCTGTAATATTATGCATCACACCCAGCATCACAAAGGCACACAACAAACTCCTATATAATGCATCACACCCAGCATCACAAAGGCACACAACAAACTCCTATATTATGCATCACACCCAGCATCACAAAGGCACACAACAAACTCCTATATTATGCATCACACCCAGCATCACAAAGGCCACACAACAAACTCCTATATTATGCATCACACCCAGCATCACAAAGGCACACAACAAACTCCTATATTATGCATCACACCCAGCATCACAAAGGCCACACAACAAACTCCTATATTATGCATCACACCCAACATCACAAAGGCCACACAACAAACTCCTATATTATGCATCACACCCAGCATCACAAAGGCACACAACAAACTCCTATATTATGCATCACACCCAGCATCACAAAGGCCACACACACAACTCCTATATTATGCATCACACCCAGCATCACAAAGGCACACAACAAACTCCTATATTATGCATCACACCCAGCATCACAAAGGCCACACAACAAACTCCTATATTATGCATCACACCCAGCATCACAAAGGCACACAACAAACTCCTATATTATGCATCACACCCAGCATCACAAAGGCCACACAACAAACTCCTATATTATGCATCACACCCAGCATCACAAAGGCACACAACAAACTCCTATATTATGCATCACACCCAGCATCACAAAGGCCACACAACAAACTCCTATATATCCATCACACCCAGCATCACAAAGGCACACAACAAACTCCTATATTATGCATCACACCCAGCATCACAAAGGCCACACAACAAACTCCTATATTTTTTTTTTTTTTCTATGTGATTGAGGGAGGCAAAAGGCATAACTGCCTATAGCGAGTGCCTCCCCCATAGTTGAAAGAGTGACAGGGCCAAAATCAAGGGACGTTCGAGCCAAAATGCCTGGACACACGGAGTTTGAAGCAATTTAAGTCATAGGAAGAGGGAAAGACTGATTCTGGGAGAGAGTTCCAGAGCTCAGCTGTTGAGTAGAAGAAAGTTTGAGAGTAACGTTTTCACTCTTGGTTGGAGAGTTGCACAGAGTAGGGGTGGGATTGAGTTGCAAGACGGGTACCACGTACCCTACGTAAAGGAGGTGGTATGCACTGGGATAGCTCTGAGGAACACTGATTATTATAGTAGCGACTAGAATAGCGAGAGAGATGCAACATTGCGGCGGAGAGAGAGAGATTGCAGAGAGTTGGTGAGTGGACGGGAGTTAATGATACGAAAGGCCTTCCTTTCAACTTTGTCTAGGAGAGCAGTGTGAGAGGAACCTCCCCACACATGTGAACAATACTCAATACAAGGGCGCACTATGCCCCTGTACAGAGCAAGAAGCTGTGCAGGAGAAAAGAACCCCCTAAGGCAGTTGAGCACACCCAGCTTCTGGGAGGCTGCCTAGCAAGACTGGTATATGGTCCTTCCAAATGAGAGCAGAAGAAAAAGAGACACCAAGAATATTGAGAGAAGATGAAGGGTTGATTTTTGTATTGTTGAAGAATAATGGATAGTCCGCTGGGAGATCCTGACGGGTAGATAGATGGAGAAATTGGGTTTTGGAAGCATTAAAGTTAACAAGGTTTTCTCTGCCCCAATTGGAAATAGTATTTAGATCAGAATTTAAGTGTTCTATGGCTTCATTACGTTTGTCGTTGAGGGATTGCTGGCTGGGGCGTTCTGAAAAACTAATGGAGTAGTGCAAGGTTGAGTCGTCTGCGTATGAATGGATGGGAATTAAGGTACAGTTAAGGAGATCATTTATAAAAATTAGAAAGAGAATTATATAATTATATAATTATATAATGCTTATATAATTATATATAATTATATATATATATAATTTATATGTATAATTATATATATATATAATTATATGTATAATTATATATAATTATATAATTATATAATAATTATATAATGCATCACACCCAGCATCACAAAGGCCACACAACAAATTCCTATATTATGCATCACACCCAGCATCACAAAGGCCACACAACAAACTCCTATATTATGCATCACACCCAGCATCACAAAGGCCACACAACAAACTCCTATATTATGCATCACACCCAGCATCACAAAGGCCACACAACAAACTCCTATATTGTGCGTCCTGATGACACAGTTGGTATACCATAACAGGGTCTGTCATCCACCCATACAATATATATACATTCACAAATATATATATCAACATGCAGTATATATTCGAGTCTATAGTGGCTATATTGAATGGATATCTATACATATTACAAGTAGCACTGTACACTCGGATGCCATAGTCTCTAACCCCCTCATCAATATTCCTGGACTGCACCTATTTATAAGTATGTAAGTATATTTTAGAATGTACCAAAGCTAATATTACAAACTTACACTACAAATCTAAGAAATGGAATGAAAAACAGGAAAACTAGAACAAGAACAGAAAGGGAAGAGGCAAGACAAATATTGAGGTAATGTATAAGGTAAGGTAATGTATAAGGTAATGTATAAGGTAATGTATAAGGTAAGGTAATGTATAAGGTAATGTATAAGGTAATGTATAAGGTAATGTATAAGGTAATGTATAAGGTAATGTATAAGGTAATGTATAAAGCTAATATTATGTTCTAACCATTATACCACCAAGACGGTTAAGGGGGGATACCGTTTTTTTTTTTTTTATCTTAGAAACAAAGGGGAAAATGTACTTCAGACGAATGTAGAATAACTGAAATATTAACAAGTACAGTAAAGGTGAAAGCAAAGATAATGGCGGAATAAAAAGGATGATTGTAGATATATAAACAGACGACAGTAGGTATGATACGAGTACAGTATGTTGATGGGGAATGGAGATAAAAACTACAATATATATATATATATATATATATATATATATATATATATAAGACGGATAGATAAATCGCAGCACAACTAAAACTTGTGATAATATATGAAATTGCAAGAACACAAACTTAAATCCTTTAACTGTCTTCGTGGTGCGATGCATAAGGTGAAAATCCACGGACTGTCACATGTGTCTGTAAATTTCATTAATCGATTTTAGGAGTATAGTTGGTTGTTGGAAGGAACATAATATTCACAAAAACGAATTTACAAGATCCGACAATGAAATTAGAAATACTACAAACAATTAACTACACATAATATGCTATACAAAATAAAATACAACTGGGACTTGAGATACATAAAAAACAAAAAAAAACAAAAAAAAAACAAGACGGAAACAAAGCAAGAAGACCAAAATATATATTGAACAAAATAGATATACAAAAACAAAGCAAAGGCGAACAAAAACAATGAAAAGGAAGATCACAATAGACATTGAAAAAAAATATATAAAAACGAAGCAAAGAAACCGAAACATTTAAATGGAAATAAACTGAAGAAAGGTGCTATTGGTAATGAGAGGAAGTGACATGGCGCTCCTCCTCCCTCCCAAAGTGGAAATAGCCAGGTAGAAAATTAAGAGAGGAAGTAGTTAAGAAAAGGGCAAGGAGGTGAGGAGGGGATGTAGAGGAGGGGGGAGGAGAAAGAACATGGGAAAGGGGAAGGAGCGGAGAATATGGAGGTAGAGGTCTGGTAGAGGGAAGAGGAAGGAAGACAGGCAAGGAGGGAAGAAGATAGAGGAAGGGGGGAATAGATGGAGGGAGAGGGAGGGAAGAGGGGATAGATACAAAATAAGAAGGAAGGGAGGAAGGGGAGAAGACGGAGGAGAGATAGACGAGGAAAAAGAGAGAGGGGGGCAGGAAGGGGAAGGAGGGAGGAAGGGAAGATAGACGAAGAGGCGAGGGGGGATAGAAGAGGTAGAAATGGAGATAAAATGAGAGGAAGGAAGGGAGGAAGGAGTAGGGGTGGAGGAATGGGGAGAGAGGAAGGAAGGCAAGGAGTACACATTAACCCATTTTGACAGTTTATTCTGGCTAACATTAGACGGTTTTATACAGCTTAGTAAGGATCTGTGGGAATGGTAAGGGTAAAGGTCATCTCAATTAACCCTCTTACATCTATATCCCCTTCCCAATCTGAATAAAATCTAATAACAGCCAGAAAACAGGAAAGAAATGCGTAATCGGATCTTGAAAGGGCAAGTAAAGATGGAGAAGAAGAGGGAGGAAGAGAATGAGGTGTGAAGAGGAATAGCGAGGAAAGGGAAGAAGAATGAGAGAACAGGGAAGTGAGGAAAGGAAGAAATAATGGAAGGAAGGAGGTGTGAAAGGAAGGAAAATGAGAACACGAAAGAAGGAAGGAAGGCAAAAATGGGTAAAGAGGGGGAGGAAGAAACTAGAAAGGAGAAGAGGGGAGGGAGGAAGGACAGGTAGATAAGAAAGAAGGAATGGGCAAGGAAGGAGAGAGAATGGGGAAAGCTATTATAAGAGGATAAGAAAGTGAGCAAAATGAAGGAATGAAAAGATAAAACAAAACGAGGAACTAGGAAAATAGAGAGGGCAAAATTAACAAAGGGGAGCGTTTACAAATAGATAAACACGATTAAAGAAAAAAAATAACCGAAAGAGAAAAACACATTAATAAAGACCTAAACAAGAAAAACATATAATGATACAATCAAGCTTATAAAGAAAAAAACAAATTATTAAAGACCCAAACAAGTAAATATTATAATGAAGATAGAGTCAAGTTAAAGAGAGAAAAACAAGTGAATAAAGACCTAAACAATAAACGAAAATAAGACCATACAATACAGCTTAAAGAGAAAAATAAATTAACATGTAACCAAAACAGAAAAGAAAAAGGGGAGGGGAGGGGGGGGGGGGGGAAGGGGGGGGCAGTGAACAGGAGTACTGGGTAAGTTTAGCCTCACAAAATTTAGAAATGTCAAGACAATTTCCCCATAGGTTTGGCGGCTTTAAAACCGTTCGTACCATTTAGGTCATTGTGTGGCAAGTAATAGCGAGCCTGCAACTTAGGAGGAACCGGCCTATCGAAAAATGCAAATTTATCTCGAAGGGGGGTCATGGGGTTATTTTTTCAAACATAATGGAGATCTTCGGAGGAAAGGTGAGTTGAACTGAACTGTATGAAGGGTACAGTCATGAGCCTTAACACCTGCACATGCATATGAATCTGTATCGAACCCAAGCGAGACAATCCAATGTTCTGTTATATATCCCAGGGGCTTGACAATTTGGCGTTAAAGGTTCAAAGATTCAAATGGATGTGAAGGTATTATAGCTCATGACTGTACCTATATATAATGACACAGGAGGAGGGGGGGGGGGAGTGACGGGAGGGAGGGGGGGGGGAGTGAGGGTGACGGGAGGGAGGGGGGGGAGTGACGGGAGGGAGGGGGGGGGAGTGACGGGAGGGAGGGGGGGAGTGACGGGAGGGAGGGGGGGGGGGAGTGACGGGTGACGTGCAACAGTTTTCACCCGTGCAAAAGGGAACGGCATAATTTTGTATACACGGGATGATGACATGCGATTTTTATTGAGCTTAGAAGTGACCTGTACGAATATTAGTTGTTAAGCCCTCGAGGATCATGATGCATTTTGGCAGTTTATTCTGGCTATCATTAGACGATTTTATTTAGATTAGTAAGGGTATATGGACGTCAGTGAGTTAATTGAGACAGTCTTTACCAATTTAATTCCCACAGATTCTTCCTTAAGCTGTATAAATTCATCTACTGATATCCAGAATAAACAGTCAAAACGCATCATGATCCTCAAGGGGTTAACTTTATTGCAATCAATCTTCTGAGTACAAAAGGTCATTCATAAATTTAAACAAAAATCGTCTTATGGTAGAATAAAATGAAGGTGGCACTATCGTACTAAAGGCCTAACTGCTGAGTCTCTCTCAATCTCTCTCTCTCTAACTTTATTCCCAGATCCAGAACCAACACCAACAAGAATCCCCCCCCCCATTTTCGGAACGCCAGTAAAAGCATGTATAGTCAGTTTTATTATTTTCAACTGATGGTAAACTGAATCTCTTGGCAACTGATGTCGCGACACTTAATGGGAAAATATGAATATGTCTCTGCGTCGTAATAATGTCACGATTATATAATCAACAACACATTTCGTCAACAAATTTACGTCATAGCTGAGTCACCAAAATAGTAACATAGTAATTTACCATCAGCAGGTAAAAAAAAAAAAAAAGTGGGGATTGGGCCTGAGTAAATAGATAGATAGATAGATAGATAGATAGATAGATAGATAGATAGTTAGGTAAAAGTATGTATAGAGAAAAACGAAGAGCGGTAAGAGCAAGCTGAGAATTTAACGAGGGCGACACCACGATGGATCACCTCGAGTTGGGCTGGCATGTGTGGGGGGGCAGTTAGCAGAAGGAAAGACAGATATGGGAGTGGGGTAAGGTGGGGATGGGGGTGAGGGGAGGGGTCAGTTAGGAAAAAAAGAAAGAAAGATATTGGGGAGATGGGGGTGGGTAAGGTGGGGTGGGGTGAGGTGGGGGGATAGTTAGGAGAAGGAAAGAAAGATATGGGAGAGATGGCAGGGGCGTGGAGTAAGGGAAGGGGGGGAGGGGGGGCAGTTAGGAGAAGGAAAGCAAGATATGGGAGAGATGGGGTCAGGTGGGTTGGGGGGCAGTTAGGAGAAAGAAATAAGACTTTGGGGAGATGGGGTGGGTTGAGGTTTGGGGCAGTTAGGAGAAGGAAATAAATCTATGGGGGAGATGGGGTGGGGTGAGGTGGGAGGGGCAGTTAGGAGAAGGAAAACAAAAGATATGGGGCAGATGAGGTGGAGGGGAGGGGGCAGTTAGGAAAAAATTACAAAACATTGGGGAGATGGGGTTGGGGTGGGGGGAGGGGGCAGTTAGGAGAAGGAAAGATAGAGATGGGGGAGGCGTGTCGTAGGGGGAGGGGGTAGTTAAGAGAAGAAAATACAGTTATGGGGGTGGGAAGCCTGGGGTGAGGTGGGGTGGGGTGAGGTTGGAGCTGAGAGGAGGGAGGACTGTCAGGTGAAGGAAACATAGGTGAGCGAGACAGGTAATGAGGATGGATTGAAATACACTAAACCTCTCTCTCCTCTTTCAACAATGAATATATCCGAGTGTTATGTCCCTTCCCGATATACCGGTATCTGTTTTGTTTCTGTGACTCTCCATAATACTAATGGCGGATGAATTCACTACCTCCAGATTCTGCTACATCCCGTATTAGACAATCTCGCGGTGCAAGATCCACCACAGTCGGTAGCAAACATTTGACAGGTTCCCTTTGTTCATTTTGGCTCTACGAACAACTTTGGTCGTAGTGTTCTGTGTCGTGGAAGCAGCCGTTTAGGAGTAGTGTATCAAAAGTTTTAGGAGACGAAAAATATCGAAAAATAAAAGACAATCTAGAGGTGCAAGAGCCACCACAGTCGGTAGTGGAAATCTGGCAGGTTAACAGTGTTCACTTGGCTCTGCAAACAACTTTGGTGTTAGTGATCATGTCGTGGAGGCAGCCGTTTAGGAGGAGTAGTGAGTCAAAGGTCCCGAAGACGACAAAATACAGCAAAACGACCTACTTAGCGAGACTATTGGAAATCCTGCAGGAGAACTATTCTTAATTTTGGCTCTGCAAACAATCTAGTCTTAGTGTTCAATACCATGATGGTAGCCGTTTAGGAGTAGTGCGTAAAAAGTTCCGGACACGACAACATTCAATTCAGCGAAACACGGCCTTCTTCCTAGCAGTATAAAACAGTTTAAAACAACACATAATTCAACTCTTCCTCTTCTCAAAATATGCTTGGTGTATTTTTTTATGGTGCTGTAACCAGGAAAGATGACTTGCTCAGTCAGCTTCTAGAACTACTTAGCATAATTATCTTAATACTGCCAGATGATTTCTAGAGTTTGCGTTACGTACCCTGATACCTCTCTAAAAAGCTAGTGAAAATGTATTATATATATATATATATATATATATATATATATATATATATATATATATATATATATATATACAGTATATGCACAGTGTATACCAACAGTTATACATGAATGAAGTAAAATATGTAAACTAAAATCTCAAATATCAAACATGAGAGAGAGAGAGAGAGAGAGAGAGAGAGAGAGAGAGAGAGAGAGAGAGAGAGAGAGAGAGAGAGAGAGAATATGAGTGAGTGGGTGAGAGAGATAATTAATGTGAGGGGTGAAGGGGGTGACGTTTGACATCCAACCCATCCAAAAAAAATCATAAATAAATAAATAAAATATAACTAAATGAAGCCAGTCACGTCGCATTCATAATATACTCGCCACCAAACCCAACAATAAAGCCTCCATTAAGGAGACAGTGGCTGTTTGTTTGGTCTATTAATTCATTTATTCATATATTTTTTTAGTTTCCTCCCTAGACCTCCATCAAGCTTAGAAGAAAAAAAACCTAGACCCCTCTTTAAGATAGATTTGTATATTGTTCGGTAGAAAAATGTCCCGGCCAAAGGCCGTTTCCTCCTAAAATTACAGGCTCGCTTTCGCTCGCCAGGAAAAAATCGACACCTAAATGGCACGAAGGGTCCTAATATTGACAAAGAGATGGGGTGAAAGGTCATAAAATCCCCATACTAATGGGACCAATGTCTTAAAATCTCAAAAATAATGGGGCTAAACACGAGGGAGAAAGAGGCCCAGAAAAACGACCGTCTCCCCTTAATACCCGCAGCAAGCTCTGGTATTGAACACTCGGGCGCACATCAAAGGCCAATTTTTGAATAATCATTAATTCATCCTTTAAACAGGTCGTTAAAAATCCGTTAGCGTCGGTTAAAATCCGTTACAGTTTAAACCCGTCACGACTCTATGCAGAGAGAGAGAGAGAGAGAGAGAGAGAGAGAGAGAGAGAGAGAGAGAGAGAGAGAGAGAGAAAGTGTGAGAGGGGGGGGAGTGTGTGTGTGTGAGAGTGAGAGAGTGAGTAGAGTAAGATAGATACATAGATATAGAGTTGTTTAGATAAATAGAGACAGAGAGATGTTGATAAAGAGAATCGAAGATAGAGAGAGAGAGAGTGGAGAAGCTTCATCAACCCCTTCTGTACCGAGTATGTCCTTTTCACTATATTCTGGCAATTATCACACGATTTTATTCAGCGTACGAAGGATGTGTACCTATTAAAAAGCTACATACCATCTCAATTAATTCTTTTAGATACCATATATCCTTCTTAAGGGGGGATGGGCCGGTTTTCTGGACCACTTTTTCCCTAATGTTTAGCCCCATTAGTTTTCAGATGCTAAGATGTTTACCCCATTAGGTAGTCGATTTTAAGACCTTTCGCCCCATTTCTTCGTCAATATTGAGACCTTTCGTACTATTTAGGTGTCGATTTTTTCCCTGGCGAACGATAGTAAGCCTGACATGTTGCGGCCTTTGGCCGGAACATTTTTCTACCGAAAAATTTACAAATTAATCTAGAAAGGGGATCTAATGGATGTGTTTTTTTGTTTTGTTATGGAGGTCTAGGGAGGAAACTAGAAAAATAACGAATACATGTAAAAATCGCCCAAAAAGTGAACCATCTCCCCTTAAGCTTCATAAAGTGAACCATCTCCCCTTAAGCTTCATAAAGTGAACCATCTCCCCTTAAGCTTCATAAAGTGAACCATCTCCCCTTAAGCTTCATAAAGTGAACCATCTCCCCTTAAGCTTCATAAAGTGAACCATCTCCCCTTAAGCTTCATAAAGTGAACCATCCTCCCCTAAGCTTAAAAAGTGAACCATCTCCCCTTAAGCATCATTAAAGTGAACCATCTCCCCTTAAGCATCATTAAAGTGAACCATCTCCCCTTAAGCATCATTAAAGTGAACCATCTCACTTAAGCTTCATAAAGTGAACCATCTCCCCCCCTTAAGCTTCATAAAGTGAACCATCTCCGCTTAAGCTTCATAAAGTGAACCATCTCCCCTTAAGCTTCATAAAGTGAACCATCTCCCCTTAAGCTTCATAAAGTGAACCATCTCCCCTTAAGCTTCATAAAGTGAACCATCTCCCCTTAAGCTTCATAAAATAGTATAAATGTTGCTGAAATCAAATAGAAAAGACGTCGCCGGTACTGATCGGGTTAAACAGACCTCAGACAACCTATAGCCCATGGTGCCATTTTGGGGACTCCAATACACACCTTCAGAGTTCATATGTTATTGTGGTTCACTTGAAAATTAAATGAAAGATATATTTCTAACCCCTTGTGGATCATGACGCATTTTGACAGTTTATTCTGGCTATCACCAAGAGATTCTATACAGCTTGGGAAGGATCTGCGGGAGTTAATTAAAAGGGTAAAAACTGGCCCAATCAACCCTCTGACTTCCATATTCCCTTCCTAATCTGTATAAAATAATCTAATGATAGCCAGCATAAACTATCAAAAAGCGTCGTGATCCTCAAGGGGTTATTTTGATAAAGGGTAGTTTCCTGCTTAGATATGAGCCATTACTCGTCTATGCACCATACCATGACAATTAAAATAATTTTAAAAAATATATTTTGTCTTTGTATTGTGTCGTCCCTGTTTTGGTTTGTTTATTTTGCAAGTCTTACATTATAAACACAACATATTATGCAAGTCTTACATTATAAACACAACATATTTTGCAAGTCTTACATTATAAACACAAAAAGGGCTAGTCAAAATTGTGACCCCTAACCTCCTAGAGCAAATGGGTTGTATATTTCCACACCTACAGTATGCTCAATCGGACTCTTCCCAATTGGTAGAATAATTAACTCGCTTACTGTAGTGTTTTTGGAGTTATAGAGGTTAGTGGTGAGGATGTCTGGCCTACTTATAATGAACAGAGTACAGTTCTTCTACACTGTACAAATGAACACGTAATTGCAACAAAAGTAGTGTTTTAATCGTTTATGTGTTCTGATAATACTTGATAAACCAAAGAACACTGTTTATGTGTGCCATTTGTTGTTATAATCAAGTTGCTCAAAAGATACCAGTGCATATGATTATCAAATCTAACAAACTGAAGCCATTATCAAAATTACCATAAGTATAACTAATAAGCGCAATTACAAAAAACAACACACACACACACAAAGCCTACTTGGCTGCCATATGTTAATATACATTAGTATCATTATCATTATTATAAATATAATATTAAACAATAATAATATTATTTGTTCTCTCGCTCTCTCTGACACACACTCAAACCCACTGCATAATACTAATATACGTATGTTAAAAGGACGGCATGAACCAATTCCGTATATTTTAAAAGGACGGCATGAACCAATTCCGTATATTTTAAAAGGACGGCATGAACCAATTCCGTATATTTTAAAAGGACGGCATGAACCAATTCCGTATATTTTAAAAGGACGGCATGAACCAATTCCGTATATTTTAAAAGGACGGCATGAACCAATTCCGTATATTTTAAAAGGACGGCATGAACCAATTCCGTATATTTTAAAAGGACGGCATGAACCAATTCCGTATATTTTAAAAGGACGGCATGAACCAATTCCGTGTATTTTAAAAGGACGGCATGAACCAATTCCGTATATGTTAAAAGGACGGCATGAACCAATTCCGTATATTTTAAAAGGACGGCATGAACCAATTCCGTATATTTTAAAAGGACGGCATGAACCAATTCCGTATATTTTAAAAGGACGGCATGAACCAATTCCGTATATTTTAAAAGGACGGCATGAACCAATTCCGTATATTTTAAAAGGACGGCATGAACCAATTCCGTATATGTTAAAAGGACGGCATGAACCAATTCCGTATATGTTAAAAGGACGGCATGAACCAATTCCGTATATGTTAAAAGGACGGCATGAACCAATTCCGTATATGTTAAAAGGACGGCATGAACCAATTCCGTATATTTTCCATTGTAGGTTATGCACATGCGGTAACACAATTATGTACGTTTCCAAACAAAATATGTGTCCTGTCCATTCGTTCGTTTTAACCTAACAAAACATTTATGGCGGCTGTTTTTCATATGCCACCAGATTAATTGCACTCTGCTACACACAGAGAGCTAAGCTGACGTCACACAGAGCATTTAAGGGGAGATGGGCGTATTTATTTGTTCATTATTTAACTCTTTATATTATGTTTTTAGTTTCCTCCATCAAACTGTAAAAAACACTCCCTAGACCCCTCTTCAAAACAAATTTGTAAATTTTTCGGTAGAAAAATTTCCCGGCCGAAGGCCGATTACTCTTAAAACTACAGGCTCGCTATTGCTCGCCAGGAATAAAAATCGACACCTAAATGGCACGAAAAGTCTTAATATTCACAAATAAATGGGGCGTAAAGTTTTCAAATCGCCAAACTAATGGACCGAACGTCTTAAAATCTAAAAACCAATGGGGCTAAACACGAGGGGGAAAGGGGGGGGGGGGGGGGTCGTCAGAAAAACGGCCCATCCCCCCTTAACGGCAATTACATAATAAGCAACATTATTTTGAACACTGATCCACAGATATAAGCCAGTATCACACAAAGCTTTTAACGGCAATTTTTTTACGGTCAATGTATTTTCTTTTCTGGCAATATTTTTTACCGTAACTGTAGGAGAAAAGGCCGGGACATTTTTCTACCGAACAATGTACAAATATATCTCGAAGAGGGGGGGGGGGGGGGTCTAGGGGATGTTTTTTGAAGTTTGATGGAGGTCTGGGGAGGAAAGTAATAAATAATAGATACATAAATTAGCAAATAAATAGCCCAGCCGGTGTTCTGGCCTCCCTTCTCCCTCATGTTTAGCCTAATTAGTTTTAAGATGTTAAGACGTTCTGCCCATTAGTTTGGTTATATTAACACCTTTCGCCTCATTTCTTTGTCAATATCAAGACCTTTCGGGCTATTTAGGTGTCGATTTTTTCCTGGCGAACGATAGTGAACCTGTAATTTTGGAAGAACCGGCCTTTGGCCGGAAAATTTTTCTACCGAAAAATGTAGAAATTAATCTGAAAGGGGGATCTAATGGATGTTATTTCAAGCTTGATGGAGGTCTAGGGAGAAAACAAGAAAAACAATACAAAGATACATAAAAGAGCCAATAAATATGCCCCTCCCCCCTTAAATGTAAAAGGCCGCGAGGTAAGCCCCCAATAATGATATGAGCAATAGACTTTACGGGCATTATACTATGGTGTTTGTTAGGTCGCTGTGTCTAATTATGATTATATACCCTACGCCCATTTTGTACCTTACCCCCTTCAACCATGCCCCCCTACTCACCCCCACCCCTCTCAACTAAAACCAATCCTCTACACCCTGCTTATCCTCTATTCTCACACACACCCTCCCCCTCGCACACACACACACACACATCCTTGTTTAGCTTCACTTTCATTGTTATTATTTTCGGTTCATTTACATTTATTGTTGTTTGTTTACTTGTGCCTGGTTTCTATCTCACCTTCAGATCTCAGTTTTCAATTCCCCTCATATATATATTCTCTCTCTCTCTCTCTCTCTCTCTCTCTCTCTCTCTCTCTCTCTCTCTCTCTCTCTCTCTCTCTCTCTCTCTCTTTTACCAAGGGAGGTGGTCGATAGTAATTCAATTGATACGTTTCAGAAGAGACTGGACGATCATCTGATGGAGATTGGATTAATATGAATGAATCAGTAGGTAAGTGTAAATACCGCTTCAGACTAATTTATTTGTATACTCTATAAAAACTTTCCTTGTGGGCATCTCCTGACCCATAAGGCTACACTTCATCCTATTTTCCGGTGCGGCTTTTTAGCCGGAGGGAGCAGGAGGGTGGGGAGAGAGCCTTCTACTTTGCTATCCTATTCGTCTACTACAAACTGCCCCTGTCTAATAGTATTAAGGCCGACCCCCTAGTAGGGACAGCAAGGTGTGTGTGGTCCGAGTATCTGTGTAACTCGGTGTAACTCCTGAATGCTTTCCTGATCATGTTCTCACTGTCTCTTCTCATCCGACTCTGCTGTTCAGATTACTGCCTCTGCCTCCTCATTACTTTCCTGTTCAGATTACTGCCTCTGCCTCCTCATTACTCTGCTGTTCAGATTACTGCCTCTGCTGTTCAGATTACTGCCTCTGCCTCCTCATTACTCTGCTGTTCAGATTACTGCCTCTGCCTCCTTATTACTCTCCTGTTCAGATTACTGGCTCTGCCTCCTCATTACTCTGCTGTTCAGATTACTGCCTCTGCTGTTCAGATTACTGCCTCTGCCTCCTCATTACTCTGCTGTTCAGATTACTGCCTCTGCCTCCTCATTACTCTGCTGTTCAGATTACTGCCTCTGCCTCCTCATTACTCTGCTGTTCAGATTACTGCCTCTGCCTCCTCATTACTTTCCTGTTCAGATTACTGCCTCTGCCTCCTCATTACTCTGCTGTTCAGATTACTGCCTCTGCCTCATTACTCTGCTGTTCAGATTACTGCCTCTGCCTCCTTATTACTCTCCTGTTCAGATTACTGGCTCTGCCTCCTCATTACTCTGCTGTTCAGATTACTGCCTCTGCCTCCTCATTACTCTGCTGTTCAGATTACTGCCTCTGCCTCCTCATTACTCTGCTGTTCAGATTACTGCCTCTGCCTCCTCATTACTCTGCTGTTCAGATTACTGCCTCTGCCTCCTCATTACTTTCCTCCTCCTTCGGGTTTATTCATTCCCATCATATATTTCATCTATATTTATTAGGCCTACCTGTATTATTCCTATCTATCATTTCCTATCTATTATTACCCTGACTTCTCCTATATTGTATTGCCTATCTATTATTACCTTTACTATTCCTATATTGTATTGCCTATCTAGTATTACATTTACTATTCCTATATTGTATTGCCTATCTATTATTACATTTACTATTCGTATCTCATACTTCATATCTTTTATTTCCTTTACTATTCCTATCTTTTATTTACTATATTTTGTTTAGTTACTATTATTTCCTTTATTTCCTATATTATATAACCTTTACTATTCCTATCTTATTCCTACATTTCATTACTTTAATCTTGCTGCACTTCCTATACGGTAGATTAAATTTTTCAGTACAATCGGGGGTATTAAGTGTTGTCATAGATTCCAGTGGTTTTCGCTCAACAAGTGTTATTGGTATCTTTATAGTTACTGGGAAAAGTGCTCATCCCTCAGAGTATTAGTCAGTGTCCGAAACTTTGTAAAATATCTGACAACACTTATTATCCTTTTCAGTACATTCCTTGTATTCAGGCTACCGGTAGACGGCTTTATGCAGCATACAATAGGAGCCGTGGGAGTCAATTAGTTAATTAAAGGGGGATGGTTCATTTTTTGGTCGATTTTGTAATATATTTATTATTATTATAGTTTTCTCCCTAGACCTCCATAATTTTCTCCCTAGACCTCCATCAAACTTTAAAAAAGACCCCCTAAGATAAATTTGTAAATTTTTCGGAAGAAAAATGTCCCGGCCGAAGGCCCGTTTCTCCTAAAACTACAGGCTTGCTATCGCTCGCCAGGAAAAAATCGACACGTAAATGGCACGAAAGGTCTTAATATTGAGAAAGAATTGAGATGAAAGGTCTGAAAATCGCCAATCTAATGGAACGAAAGTCTTAAAATCTCAATACTAATGGGGCCAAACATGAGGGAGAAGAGTACAAGTACAAAGGAAATCAAGCAACAACAGGTCTAGTGACCCCTCTAGGCTGCTTGTCCTCCAAAACACTAAGGATCAAGTGTCCAAACAGTGGTTTAGAGTGGGTAGGGAAAAATTGGAAAGGGAACTACTGGCCTGGAACTAAGGTCCGTGGCAGGATTAGGAAATTAGTAGGGAACAGAAGGTTAGTAACAGAACACAGTTATAAGTGATCTTTCGTATATCTGGGAAAAAGAGAGTAACGTTTATGGGTAGACGTCCTTCCGCAGCTGAATGAAACCGTCACATATATTATCAGAATATAATTAAAAAGGCGTCACCGGTACCGAATGGGTTAACAGAAACATGTAGAAGGTCCCACCCCTTTCCCCATACCACAGGACCTCAATAGAAAAAGAAGAAGAAGAAAGACTGTCTACCACGACCAGCTGTTCCACTCGCTTGACTATACCCTATATTAGTCTGTAACCAGTAATGCAACACAGACAACATTGTACAGTTGCCTGCATTAGTTCGGTTCCTCGTTGTCATCTTAAGGGGAGACGAGCCGTTTGTTTCGTCATTCATTCCTTTATGTCTTAGTTTCCTCACTAGACCTCCATCAAGCTTAAAAAAAAACCTAGACCCCCTTTCAAGATAAATGTGTACATTTTTCGATAGAAAAATGTCCCGGCCGAAGGCCGGCTCCTCTTAAAATTTCAGGCTCGCTATCGCTCTCCAGGAAAAGATCGAAACCTAAATGGCACGAAAGGTCATAAAATTGACAAATAAATGGGGCGAAAGGTTTTAAAATCGCCAAACTAATGGGCAGAACGTCTTTTAATCTCAAAACAAATGGGGCTTAACACGAGGGAGAAAGGGGACCAGAGAAACGACTCTTCTCCCCTTAAGTATGAAATTAGAATAGTATGAATCAATTGCGAGTTGTAGTTTCGTTTCATTTATCGGTTGACTACTAATCAGAGGCGTTAACCAATGCATCAGAAACTATGTATGTATAAGATCACGAAGAGGAACAGAATGTACGCGGGAAACTGTACATAAACACCTCCCAATTTGCTTTGTAGTGTGGGGGGGTGTTAGTACTAGGGGAGGGGGGGGGGGAGAGGTGTGCCAGTAAAGGTGTGGGGGGGGGGGAGACAGGTGTGCCAGTAAAGGTGTGGGAGGGGGGGGGGGGGGTTGCCAGTGCCTCACACACAGGTCACGGCGGCCCTCCATTCATCACCTACACCGGTGATTTTTACACTCCTGACAGATGGTTGCTTCTTCACCCCCTTCTTACTAACCCCCCCCCCCCCCCCGCCCACACACACGCATCTCACATTCCCCCTTACCCCTCCTCCCACACACACTTCTACTCATCTATCTATCTATCTATTGCCTGACGCCGGGATCCCCGAAGGGGTGGCCACGAACGAACCGCCCCCATGCACCTCTGTCCCCAGTCAGTCGACGCCCCTCCTCCCAACCAGCACCGCCTTCATTCATATACTTCCTCACTCCATTCTTCCACCTCTCCTTCGGTCTACATCTCCCTCTCTGTCCCTCCACCTCGCTCTCGTACACCCTCTTAGTCATTCTCTCGCTTCCCATACGTTCCATATGGCCGAACCATCTCAAGTTGTTCTACTCATGCCCCTCCATATATACTCAGACTGGATACTTGAACATTTAACTTTTTTTGTAACTGCTAACAGTCTTTTGAATAAGGGTTTTGTGTTTTTGATTAATTATTTTTGTTATAACATAAAAGTGCGGGAGGCTATTGATACTAATTATAAAAGTGCTCCTCCCTCTCTCTCCCCCCCCCCCCCCCCTACACAGCACACCATCAGTCTACACCCTTAACCCCCCTCCAGTACCGCTATATCCCCCCTCCCTCCCGCCCCCTCTCCCCCTCCTATACCACTACCAACCCGCCCCCCCCTCCCTCCAACCCCCTCCTATACCAGTACCGACCCCCTCTCCCCCTCCCTGCCTCCAACCCCCTCCTATACCGCTAACAACCCCCTCTCCCCCCTCCCTCCAATACCACTAGCAACCCCCTCCATCCACCCTCCCTCCATCCTATACCACTGGCAAACCCCTCCCTCCAACCCCCTCTATCGCCCCTCCCTCCCTCCCTCCAACCTCCTCCTATACCACTAGCAAACTCCTCTACCCCTCCCTCCCTCCCTCCAACCCCCTTCTATACCACTAGCAACTCCCTCCCTCCCTCCAACCCCCTCCTATACCACTAGCAACCCCCTCCCCCCCTCCCTCCAATCCTCTCCTATACCACTACCAATCCCTTCTCCTCCCCCTCTCCCCCCCCCTCCCATACCACTAGCAACCCCCAACTAAAAGTATGTACCAATCGCCTCTCTTGAATCATAAAGTCTGTGTGGTCTCTCTCTCTCTCTCTCTCTCTCTCATAATATTCACGCCATTATAAAGAAAATTAAAGTTGGACGACGTTAGGATGAAAGTTTAAAATGGGTGGACAAGGCAACACCCTAACCTAAATAAATAAATAAATAAATATAAATATATGCATACATAATACAAACAAAAACATCACGTTCCCGGAGACTGATGAAAATTATAATAAACATAATATCTAGTTCCGAGACAGAACAGGTCCAAGGCAAAATATAATACTGTATTGTTCTATCAAAATACTTAATCCTATGTTCCAGAGCGGAAAATACTGTATTTTTTAGTACTTGTACATTCCTCATGCTATTCATTTAATTGAATATTAATAATTGAATTGCTTTATTTGCATCGATGATGTAAACACCAGTAGAATAGTAGATAGCAGCGTAGCTTATATCTATCTATCTATCTATCTATATATCTATCTATATATATATACAGTATATATATATTACTGTATATATATATATATATATAAATATACAATATATATATATATATATATAAGAACATAAGAACATAAGAAAATGGGAGTCTGCAGAAAGCCGATCGGCCCAAGCAAGGCAGATCCCTGTCCCACACAACCCCAATTACAAAGCCCAATTATAGGCTCAACACTCTAATACCCTGAGGATCATCTTACCAAACCGGTTAGAGATTAACGCAGGATTACGGGGGTCTGCAGAGCGCTGATTGGCCCAACCCGGCTGATCCCCCTTCACACCCAACCCTTCTCGTCCATATGCTTATCCAATTTTTTCTTAAAGCTCCCTATCGTTCTTGATCCCACTATATCACTTGGTAGCCTATTCCAACCATCTACAACTCTGTTACCAAACCAATATTTGCCTATATCTTTTCTGAAACTAATTTATCTAATTTGAAACCATTGGTACGAGTTCTTTCGCTATCACTGAGCTTTAGTACATTTGTCATGTCCCCTTTGTAATCCCACTAACCCACTTGAACACCTCTATCATATCCCCTCTAACTCTGCGTCTCTCTAACGAATGTAAACCTAATTTCTTCAACCTTTCTTCATACGGAAAATTTCTAATATTATGGATCATTTTTGTCATTCTACGCTGAATTCTCTCCAATGAATCTATGTCCATTCTGTAATAAGGACACCAAAATTGGACAGCATAATCCATATGGGGTCTCACTAATGACAAGTAAAGTTTTAAGATAACATCAGCAGTTCTGTTACTCACACTCCTAGAGATGAACCCGAGAATCCTGTTTTGCCTTATTACGAACGCTTATACACTGTTTTCTAGGCTTCAAATCATTGCTAACAAACACACCTAGATCTTTCTCGCAGTCTGAATTTTCTAATTCTAAATTAGCTAGTTTATATTTAACATTTGTTTGCATCTTCCCTATCTTTAATACCTTGCATTTGTCAATGTTTAAACTTCATCTGCCAATTTACTGACCATTCATGTAAGGTATCTAGATCCCTTTGGAGGCACTCTATATCGCTATCTGAATCAATTGATCTCCCCATTTTAGTATCGTCTGCGAATTTACTTATCCTACTAGTTATACCTAAATCTAGGTCATTTATGTATATAAGAAACAACAGGGGACCTTATACCGATCCCTGGGGGGACACCACTTTTGACTGCTCCCCACTCTGACTTGGTACCATTTATGCTGACTCTCTGTTTCCTACCAATTAGCCATGACCTAATCCATCCCAACAACGACCCTCCTATTCCATGTGCCTCAACCTTTCTCATCAATCTCTCATGAGGGACTCTGTCGAAAGCTTTACTGAAATCTAAATATATAATATCATATGACTTGTCACTATCTACTGCTTCATATACCTCTGAGAAAAAGCTAAGCAAATAAGTAAGGCAAGAACGTCCCTGAGTGAATCCATGCTGAGAAGAATTTATTAAGTTAAATTTTACTAAGTGGCTTCTAATTTTCCTAGCAATAATGGACTCTAGCAACTTTCCTATGATTGATGTGAGACTAATGGGACGGTAATTGGATGCTATCGATTTATCACCTTTTTTGAAGATCGGAACTACATTTGCAAGCTTCCAAGCTTCTGGAACTAAACCTGTTTCTAATGACTTGTTAATATAAATGCTAATGGACTACTTAACTCATCTCTGCATTCTTTTAATACTCTAGCATATACCTCGTCAGGACCAGGCGATTTTTGAGGTTTCAGTCTGTCAATTTCCTTAAGCACATCATTTCTACTTATACTAAATGTACTTAACATATTTTCTATACTATCACTATATACCATATTGACTTCTGGAATCTGTGCCAAATTTTCATTAGTGAAAACGGAAAGAAACTGACTATTTAATGTACTGCACATTTCTAAATCATTTTCTGTTATTTCTCCTATTGAAGTTTTTAGGGGGCCTATTACATCTCTAACTTTAGATTTATATAGTTGGTAAAAAGCTTTAGGGTTATTTTTTGAGTCGCTGGCTATCCTTATTTCATAATTTCATTTTGCTTTCCTGATTTCCTTTTTGACCTGTCTTGATAGAGTCTGATAGTATATATGTAAATGATTTTCACCTTTCTTTATTTTTCGATATATTCCTTTCTTTTTTCCTATAAGATCTATTAGCTTATTAGTCATCCATTTTGGTTGGTTCTGCGTCGATCTAAAATCTTCTTTTAGGGATATATTTATTTTGAGCATTGTGGAGTGAAGAAATAAACTGGTTATATGTAGGTGGCAAGTTTAACTCTGGCATATCCTGACTTAATTGCTTAACAATAGGGTCCACCCTTAAGTCTCTTCTTAGCCCACCATAATCGGCTTTTCTGAAATCTGGGATAAGTGTCGTATTCCTCTTTAGCATTCCCTGTCCATTGTATATTAAAATAAATAGATTTATGATCGCTATTTCCTAGGTGGTCACCAATCTCTACATTAGTTATCATATGTTCATTGTTACTGAAAACTAAATCAAGAATATTAATACCTCTAGTCGGCGTATCTATGAATTGAAATAAAAAACTATCTTGTACTACCTCAATAACTCTACTGAATCGGAGTCGCCTATTTGGTGCTGCCAATCAATGTTCGGAAAATTAAAATCCCCCATAATGCACACATTGCTAAACCTTGATGCTATTTTAATTTCCTCCCATAACGATTTTCCGCCATTTCTACTCATATTAGGCGGTCTATATATAACTCCAATAACTATGGTCTCACTACCTACGTTAACCTCTACCCAAACACTTTCATTATCATTATTTAGTCTAATACCTGATTTAATACAGCTTTTTAATGTACTCCTGACAAACATTGCTATCCCCCGCCCCTCCTCCTTGTTCGGGTTATATTTTAAACAAACTATATCCTGGAATATCAAATTCTGCTAAAAAATGCCTAGATTCTGTATTAATCCACGTTTCAGTTAGCGCTATTATGTCTCATAATTTTCTGTGCTAACGAGTGCTCTAAGTTCGTTCATTTTGTTACATAAACTCCTACAATTTGTATAATATACCCTCAACCTATTACTTTTATTTGCAACTAATTTTCTATTGTGTTTAGCTAACTTATTATTTCCTGTTGAACTACTAGCTCTAGACGGAAATTCTACTCTATCAGTATTCTCATCTTTACTATCAGTTACACGTGTAGTGTTATCGATACTACTATTACACATCACTATATCCGCACTATCTTGACTGATTATTTCTATTTTACTCACTGGTTTGTCACATGAAGTACCTGCTCCATATGGAGACAGTATTTTACTTACACACCCAGGTTTTTTAACGAAACCCCGCAACAATCTTGTCGAGTGAGCTGGCCAAGGTCGAAACTCCTAGTCGAGAGAGATGTACTCCATCCTGGGCATACAGTTCATCCTTACCATAAAAGAGGGACCAGTTATCCAGGAATGGAATAGTATTTGCCTTACAATACTTCTCCAGCGGCTATTTACACCAATAGCCCTGGAGGACCATTCCTTCCTTACCCCTCTTCTAGGCAGGATACTGTTTACCACAGGAACTCCACCTTTTTCCTTGATCCTCTCCAACATTTCCTGATACTTGGAGAGCAACTCCTCAGTCCTGCATTTCCATATGTCGTTGCTCCCTGCGTTGAGGAAGATGATGGGGTCCTCCCCACTCACTTCCATGACAGCATCTATCTTCTCAGCCACCCTCCCGACTCCGGCACCAGGCACGCAGACAACTTTACCAACCTGAGTGTTTGTTGCCCTGCCAAGGTATCTAACCAATGAATCACCGACAATGAAAACAGACTTAGCTTTTTCCTTTTGTCGGCGTGTAGCAGTAGTTGTTGCAGCAACAGCAGCAGACTCCCCCCCTTCCCCTCTCACTGCCTCGATGATCGCCACTTCATCGCCATCACTCTCATCAGCCAAGGTGACTGAAGTTGTTGTGGGTCTTGACTGGCTGCCTTTTCAGCTTGCAGGCCGTTGCACTATTTGACACCACTTTCCAAGGGGCTTCACGATCCCTGGGAACACTTCCGGTAGCCTCACACTTCTTCTCCGCCATAGCTAGTCTCAAGGCCAAATTTTCATCTTTGAGACACTGAATCTCCTGCTCCACACTCTCCAGTCTTTCTTGCAAAGCAAGACAAAGCTGGAGAGTATGGGAGGAGACAGCAGACTCATCAACAACAGCCATCACTATGAAAGTTCACTAGGACCTCACTAAGGGTAAACCGGTACACTAGCGGTCACTGGGGACGTCCACACTAGTCAGGGGTCAGAGGGCAATATATATATATATATATATATATATATATATATATATATATATTATATATATACTATATATATTATATATATATATATATATATATATATATATATAAATATACTGTATATATACCCTCTGGCTAATAAACCCCTGACTAAACTTACTATAATCGACTAATGCTAACCAGCAAATAAACAAGAAATATGTCATCACATCACATATTAATAGTAGTAAAAGCTCTACTCGACTATGAGAGGTCTTAAATTAATTAACCAAAATAATAGGAAGCCACGTAATCGTACTGAGGGCTTGTGGGTCACTTCGCCTCACGACTGTACCGTCTCTGTCATATCGTATGCTGACTTCCTGCTTAAACAAACGCTTTCGTCTCTGCCTTTCCTCTAATTCTGGCTGGAAGTTTGCTCTCGATCAACCTGTAAGAAGGGTGACCGCTCTCAACCCTCCAACTATCGTCCAATTGCTCTCATTTCTTGCTTCTCTAAAGTTTTTGAAACTACCCTTAACTCAAAATTTCATAAGCATTGATCTTCCATAATCTATTTTCAGATTTGCGAGTACGGCATCCTCCTTTCGGGACTTCGGTGAAACTTTTTATATTGCGCTAGACATATCGAAAGCCCTCGATAGAGTCTGGCACAGATCTCTAATTTCCAAACTACCCTCCTTCGGTTTCTATCCCTTTATCTGTACCTTTGTCTCTATTTTCCTTTCTGACTGTTCCATAGCTTCAGGTGTGAACGGCCATCGCTCACTTCCTCAACCTATCAACTCTGGTGTTCCTCAGGGTTCTGTCCTGTCTCCAGTTCTCATTATAATATTAATTAATTATCTCGATTGTACCTCTAGTCCTATCCACTCATATGCTGATAACTCTAGCTTCCACTATTCAACTACTTTTTCACAACGACCCAGTATGCAATCACTACTAAAGTTACATACCGAGGCAACAGAACGCCTATATTCTGATCTATCAATTATTTCTAATTGGGGCAGCGAAAATCTTGTTACTTTCAATGCCTCCAAGACCCAATTTACCCTCAATCTACCTGTCGCAATCCTCCACAATACTATCAATTACTCTCACAATAGAATCAACTATCTTCTCACAATATTCTTGGTGTATCTTTTTCATCCAACCTTTCTTGAAAAGATCATATTATCACTCTTGCTAAAAACAGCGTCCCAGAAGTTAGGTGTGCTCAACCGTCTCCGTGGGTTCTTCACCACCGCACTGCTTCTTGCTCTGTATAGGGGCACAGTATGCCTATGTATCGAGTATTGTTCCCATGTGTGGGGAGGTTTCACCCATACCGCACTTCTCGAAAGAGTCGAGTCAAAAGCATTTCGCATCATCAACTCACTTCCTCTTACTAGTTCCCTACAATCTCTTTCACGCCACAATGTTGCATCTCTTTCACTCTTGTATTGCTACTACAACTATCAGTGTCCTTTAGAGCTCTCTCAGTGCACACCACCTCCCTTGTGGCGAGTGCGAGGTACCCGCCTTTCAACACAGTCCCACTCTGCAATCCAAAAATTGGCCAATATTCTCAGCCTTTCTTCTACACAACTAGTGAACTCTGGAACTCTCTACCTCAATCAATCTTTCCTTCATCCTAGGACCTAAACAATTTTAAACTTTGCGTGTCCATGCATTTTGACCACAACGTCCCTTGAATTTGGCTCTCTGTCACTCTTTTGGCTCTGGGAGAGTCACTCGTTACAGGCAACCTGCTTGTTGTCTCCTTCATAAACATAGGAGAAAAAAAAACCCACACAGACACAATCACAAACACATACTCATACATAGATACACACATACTCACACACACACTTTTACTGAGAGTGATAATGCCACCGCCAGACGTCCGTACCGACATAATCCCCCACACCCACACTCTACTCCCCGACAATAATCCCTCTACCCACAATCCTCACACGTTAATGGCCACCAAGTCCTCTGTGTAGCACAATGGACACGATTGTAGTCTATTTGCAGACATACGATACTATTCTCCAACAGCTTCCTCTTTCCAACACCTCTTCTTCCCTCTCAACACTACTTCCAAGTGTAGATACCGACGGTGCTTGTTAAAGGCTTACCGTCAATTAATACCATACAGACTAATAACACACATAACAAAGCCACTCCAACAACTTCGTCTCTCCAACACTTTTCGAAAAGTAGATACGAGGTGCCGTTGTAAAGACTTGTCCCTCAATACCTTCACCTGACCTAATCACTATTCTGTTAACGGGCTAGTGATTTTTGTGTTTTTAATATTTATCTATTCATTCATATATTTGCTAGTAACCTCGCTAGACCTCCATCAAACTTAAAACAAAACACCACCTTCAAGATAAATTTGTACGGCCGATTCCTCCTAGAATTATTATGTTCTATCCAACAACCAACTCTACTCCTAAAATCGATTAATGAAATATTACAAAAATTACAGGCTCGTTATCGCTCGCCAGGAAAAAATGACATCTAAAGGGCACAAAAGGTCTATATATTGGCAAGAAATGGGGCAAAAGTCTTGAAATTGGCAAACTAACGGAACGAATGTCTTAAAATCTCAAAGTTTATGGGACTAAACATGAGGGAGAAAAAGCAAGTACCTCCCCCTTAAGGCAAAGGGTTAATGTTCCGCTCCTTGAGACTCTCCTGTGCTAATACCTCACACACTTATTTAATGCCTACACCACATGTTCCATAATTATACCCCCGCCACATCACCTTCACACCACCACCAACCTTCAAACATCCCCCCCCAAATATTCTCAACCCCCTCTCCGTCAACTCCAACCTCAACCCCCACCACCATTCCGACCTCCCTCAATCTACTACAACCACATACCCTTTGTCAACCATCTCCCCACACCTAATTATTCATAATATTCTCGATCCCCTCTCCGTCAATTCCAACCTCAACCCCCACCACCACTCCGACCTCCCTCCCTCCATCTTTTTGTTTTCTATGTGTATGATGAGACTAAAGGCAAAGCTGCCTGTAACAAGTGTCTCCTCCAAAAGTTGAAGTGTCAGAAATCCAAAATCAAGGTTCATTGTTGTTATTCCCCAAGCTGCCTGGCCGAACAGCCCCAAGGCCCCGAGCAAGACCAAGGCCATAACCGAGCGCCCCCACAGAACCCTCCCAGCCGACCACAATTTAAAGCATGCGGTGACGAAGCCACTCCATGGCGGGGAGCTGCGGAGGGCGACAGAAACGGGAAACCAAAGCCCACCCAGGGCCCTGTGCCCTCAGCAATTATGAAGAGAAGCTGAGAGGCAAAGGAAAAAATGGATGCTTGATCATTGGTAGATTGGGAGGCAATCCACGGAAGAGACGTCACTTGAGATCTAGAAAATATATAAGTAAAAGGAACAGTCAGAATAAGCTATGGGTATGGCAGAGATCGCTCAGTTCTCACTCTGATAGAACAGCCCATCACCACATGACTAGAACCCAATCCTCTCCGCATCAGCTAGGAAAGGCCCTAGAAAGCCGCCTTTGTCGGGGGGATAGCTCCCCTATTATAATGAAAAGACTATAGTATCCACACTACTCCATCCCATCCCTCTCTCGCCTTCCATCCTTCTACCCTACCTCTCCACCCCTTCCCCCGAACTTCTTTCCTCAACCTCACCACAATTCCTCCATCTTCCTTCCCTCCTCCACCCTGAATTCCCTCCCTCTACTTCTACCACCCTGATTTCCCTCCCTCCCCAGCCCTTTCCCCACCTCTTTCCATCTACATCAACCCCACCACAATTCCTCCTACCCCTTCCCCTCCACCACCTTGAATTCCCTCTCTCTACCCTCCCTCCCTACCCCTTCGCCGGACCCTCTTTCCATATACATCAAACCCTACAAATCTTCCCTCAAACCCCACCACAATTTCTCCATCCCCTTTCCCCTCCACTACCCTGAATTCCCTCCCTCTACCCCCCAACACCCTTCCCCCCACCCTCTCTCCATCTACTGTACACCAACCCCCTAATCTCCCCCCCCCTCCGACCCTCCGTCCTCTTTCCTACCCCAAGGACCCTGAATAACTCTCCTCTATCCCCTAGCCCCCCCCCTGACACACTTCCCCCTAATTCCTCCCCATCTACACCCCCCAACGATTCCCCACTCCATTCCCAACCCCCAAAACCTGAATCTCGCACTTCATCTCCAACCCTCGACCCCCTCATCTACACCAACCCCATCATTCTTCCCAACCATCTCTCCCTCTATCCCCTTCCCTCACACTCTGGCACCTTCACCACCTCCCCTCTTAAACCCCAGCACCCCTCGATCCCCACATCTAAACCAACCCCATAATTACCCCAACCTCCTCCCCTCACACTCGGTACGTCCACCACCTCTCCCCCCTTAACTCCCTCCCTCTCCCCCAGCACCCCTTGACCCCCACATCTAAACCAACCCCATAATTACCCCAACCTCCTCCCCTCACAATCGGTAAGTCCACCACCTCCCCCTTAACCCCCTTCCTCTCCCCCAGTAACCCTCGACCCTTTCATCTACGCCCCCCATAATTACTCCAACCCCCTCCCATCTTTTCCCCCTCTCCCCCCTTCCAGCAACCCCATAATTCTACCCCCTCCTCCCCTCTATCCCCTCACCTCCTCCTACCCCAACACCCCCCATCCATCCCCTCCCTTTACCCACCGCCTCCCAAACCATAATGGCCGCCACTGTGACCAATCCCTAATGGCCGGAATTAAAATAGGCTGAGTTATTTTGCGCCGCCCCCACGCCCTGGCACACTTTGTTACCAGGGATTTGCATGCTGGGGGGGGGAGAGAGAGAGAGAGAGAGAGAGAGAGAGAGAGAGAGAGAGAGAGAGAGAGAGGGTGGGGGGGTGGAGGGGGAATTGAGAAGGGAAAGATGGTACCATGATGGGGTGTTGGGGGAGGAGTTGGGGGTCTTGGGGATGAAGGGGAGAATGGGGTGATGATAGGGGGTGGGGGGTAGATAGAGAGAAAAAGAGCTGGGAGAGGAATTATAAAGAGAGGTGGAGGAGGAAAGAGGGGAGGTAAGGAAGGTATTAAGAGGTGATGGGTAAGAGGGGGGATGAGGGGGAGAGAGGGATGGTGGTAGGTGGGGGGTGGGGGTAACGAGGGGGATAGGTGGAGGATGGGGGTGATATGGGGTTTCGGTGGGGAATGAGGGGAGATAGGGAGAGGAATAGGGGGTGATGGGTAATAGGGGGTGAGGAGGAAAGAGGGGGATAGTGATAGGGTGCGGGTGGTGGGGGAGGAAAGATGGGGAATGAGGAGGGGGATGGTGATAGGGGGTGATGGGGAAGGAATGAAGGGGATAAGGGGGAGAGATGAATGGTGATAGGGGGTGGTGGGGGAGGAAAGAGAGGGGAAGAGATGGATGGTGATAAAGGGTGATGGGGGAGGAAAGAGGGGGATGGTGGTAGGGGAGGAAAGAGGGCGGATGGTGATAGGGGGTGGTGGGGGAGGAAAGAGGAGGAATGAGGAGGAGGATGGTGATAGGGGGTGGTGGGGGATGGTGATAGGGGGTGGTGGGGGAGAGATGGAAGGGAGGGGACAATAGAATGGGGGAGAGGAGGAAGGGGAACACGGGGGTGGGGGACATTTACATAGATTTACATACATGGATTGACTACACAGACCTTATGATTCAAGTGAGGTGGTCAGGGCTAATTTCTAATGGAGATAGCAAAACACCCAATACAAAAGTAGAAGCACATGATAGCACAGCAGAAGGCTCTCTCCCCACCCTCTACCTTTTAAAAGAAGGAGGGAGAGGTAAGGAAAGGTAAAGAAGATAAGGAATAGGAAAGGAGAGGGAAGAGAGGGGTAAAGATTGGATGGTAGGAAAGGAGAGGGAAGAGAGGGGTAAAGATTGGATGGTAGGAAAGGAGAGGGAAGAGAGGGGTAAAGAAGGGATGGTAGGAAAGGAGAGGGAAGAGAGGGGTAAAGAAGGGATGGTAGGAAAGGAGAGGGAAGAGAGGGGTAAAGATTGGATGGTAGGAAAGGAGAGGGAAGAGAGGGGTAAAGAAGGGATGGTAGGAAAAGGATGAGGAGAGAGGGGTGGTTAACAAGGGGATGGTAGGAAAAGGAGAGGGAAAAAAGAGAGGGGTAAAGAAGGGGGGTAGGAACGGGGAGGGAAGAAGAGAGGGGTAAAGAAAGGGATGGTAGGAACGGAGAGGGAAGAGAGAGGGGTAAAGAAGGGATGGTCGGAAAGGAGAGGGGAGCGAGGGGGTCAAAGAAGGGTGGTAGATGGAAAGGGAAGGGTGGAGGGGAATAGAGAGGGGTAAAGAAGGGATGGTAGGAAAGGATGAGGGCAAAGAGAGGGGGTAAAGAAGGGATGGTAGGAAAGGGGAGGGAAGAGAGGGGTAAAGAAGGGATGGTAGGAAAGGAGAGGGAAGAGAGGGGTAAAGAAGGGATGGTAGGAAAGGAGAGGGAAGAGAGGGGTAAAGAAGGGATGGTAGGAAAGGAGAGGGAAGAGAGGGGTAAAGAAGGGATGGTAGGAAAAAAGGAGAGGGAAGAGAGGGGTAAAGAAGGGGATGGTAGGAAAGGAGAGGGAAGCGAGGGTAAAGAAGTGGATGGTAGGAAAGGGGAGGGAAAGAGAGGGGTAAAGAAAGGGGATGGTAGGAAAGGCGTGGGAAGGAAGAAAGATGAGGGGTAAAGAAGGGATGGTAGGAAAGGAAGGAGGGAAGAGAGGGTGTAAAGAAGGTGATGGTAGGAAAGGGAGGGAAGAGAGGGGGTAAAGAAGAAGGGCTGGTAGGAAAGGAGTTGGGACAGAGAGGGGTAAAGAAGGGATGGTAGGAAAGGAGAGGGAAGAGAGGGGAAAGAAGGTGATGGTAGGAAAGGAGGAGGGAAAGAGAGGGGTAAAGAAGGGATGGTAGGAAAGGAGAGGGAAGAGAGGGGTAAAGAAGGGATGGTAGGAAAGGAGAGGGAAGAGAGGGGTAAAGAAGGGATGGTAGGAAAGGAGAGGGAAGAGGGGTAAAGATTGGATGGTAGGAAAGGGGAGGGAAGAGAGGGGTAAAAAGAAAGGGATGGTAGGAAGGAGAGGGAAGAGAGGGTAAAGACAGGATGGTACGGGAAAGGAGAGGAAGAGAGGGGTAAAAGAAGGATGGTAGGAAAGGGGGAGGGAAGAGAGGGGTAAAGAAGGGATTGTAGGGAAAGGAGAGGGAGAGAGGGGTAAAGAAGGGATTTAGGAAAGGAGAGGGAATAAGAGAGGGGTAAAGAGGGATGGTAGGAAAAGGGTAGGAAAAGCGAGGGGGTGTTGTAAAGAAGGGATGGTAGGAAAGGAGAGGGAACGAAAAGAGAAGGGGATAAAGAAGGGATGGTAGGAAAGGGGAGAGGGAAAGAGAGGGGTAAAGAAGGGGATGGTAGGAGGAAGGAGTGGAAGAGAGGTTAGAAGGGATGGTAGGAAAGGAGGAGGGAAGAGAGGGGTTAAAGATGGGGATGGTAGGAAAGAGAGGGGAGGAAGACGAGAGGGGAAAGAAGGGATGGTTAGGAAGGCGAGGGAAGAGAGGGGTTAAAGAAGGGATGGTAGGAAAGGAGAGGGAAGAGAGGGAAAGAAGGGATGGTAGGAAAGGGGAGGGAAGAGAGGGGTAAAGAAGGGATGGTAGGAAAGGAGTGGGAAGAGAGGGGTAAAGAAGGGATGGTAGGAAAGGAGAGGGAAGAGAGGGGTAAAGAAGGGATGGTAGGAAAGGGGAGGGAAGAGAGGGGTAAAGAAGGGATGGTAGGAAAGGAGTGGGAAGAGAGGGGTAAAGAAGGGATGTAGAGAAAGGAGAGGGAAGAGAGGGGTAAAGAAGGGATGGTAGGAAAGGAGAGGGAAGAGAGGGGTAAAGAAGGGATGGTAGGAAAGGAGAGGGAAGAGAGGGGTAAAGAAGGGATGGTAGGAAAGGAGAGGGAAGGGATAAATATAGAAGATAGAATATGAAGAAGGATGGCGAAAAGAGGGAATAGGAAATAGAGCGGAAGGAAGTGGAAAGGAAGGGGTAAGAAAGGATAAAAGGGTTGAAACAAAAGAATACAAAGGAAATCCATCAACAACATCTGATCTTTACGAGGCTATGTGTAACTTATATACCTAACCTATCCGAAATACAAAACAAAACAAAAAATAATACAAAAAATAAATAAATATATAAATAAATGGTTTTCATTTGTTTGGGGAAAGAGTTACATACAGACTACACAATAACAGAAGCACCACCATATCGTCAGCGCCCCTGTAGTTCTGATAGACATACCGTACACCTTTCGCAACAGAAGTCACTCAGTTCCTCTTACCTCAATTAATAAATTTAGACAGTAGAATGTGTAATGATAGATTGCAAGATAGATAGATACATAGATAGACAGACACACAGACAGACAGATAGATAAATAGACAGCTATATTGATAGATGCGGTTATGAGGCATCATATTCACATAGTAGCAATGTAAATATGTTGCAATGTTGAATGCTATTTATTATATTATGCAATTGTGACAATAAATGCTTTGGAATTGATATTGAATTGAAATATACTGTATATACACAATATATTGAAGCGGTGATCAGTAACGTCAAACAACAATGGCTACCTGTGACTTCAGCCCAGAAACTTACAACAGCACAACTGGCACTTCCATACCAGACAATTGACCACACCTTGAATAACGCAATTATTTGGTATATCCCGGGTCATGCAGGTCTCTCTCTCTCTCTCTCTCTCTCTCTCTCTCTCTCTCTCTCTCTCTCTCTCTCTCTCTCTCTCCTCACGTACCGTCTGTGCATCAGGCCGTACCTACTCCAGCAACGTACCTGCGGGGAAGAAAGAACACAAAAACAGTTAAAATAATGGCGATGAGGAGTTCCGGCAAAAACGGTGAAATGAACGAGCAGAGGGGGGTGGGGGAATAAAAGGGAGGGGAGGGGGAGATGGAAAAAGAATGATAAAAGAGTGGCAGGAAAGAAATGAGTGAGTGAGGGGATGAGAGAACAAAAAGAAAACGGGATTACAAATACGAAATTGAGAAAACAGTGCGAGAGTTCAAAAGACGGGATAAAAATCGAAGTAAAAGTGATGATACTAGACAATCGAACGGATGCTAAAAGACAGATTGGTTTGAAGAAAAAACCTAATAAAAACAAAAACGATCATACAACTAATTAATACACATTACATAAGAACATAAGAACATAAGAAAATGGGAGTCTGCAGAAAGCCGATTGGCCTAAGCAAGGCAGATCCCTGTCCCACACAACCCCAATTACAAAGCACAATTATAGGCTCAACACTCTAATACCCTGAGGATCATCTTACCAAAACAGTTAGAGATTAACGCAGGATTACGGGGGTCTGCAGAGAGCTGATTGGCCCAACCAATTACAACCAATTACAAAGGCATATTAATGGCCAGGAACTGGGCCACATGACGTTATGCACATATATATATATATATATATATATATATATACAGTACTATATATATATAATATATATTCGATATATATATATAATATATTAGCTTCTATATATATATATATATATATATATATATACCGGGTATTATATAGATTATCTATATTATATATATATATCCCTAATTATATATATATATATATATATATATACCAGTATAATTTACAGATATATTATATATATATATATATATAAAGAGATAGATATATATCGGTATATACACCGGGATATATACTGTATTACGTATATATATAAATGAATATTTAAATGAGAAGGGAGATTACATAGAGTTACCTAGATACACTGACCACACAGACATTACGATCAAAAACGAGGTGGTCAGGACTTAATTCTAGTAGAGATGGCATATCCGATAGAAAGTAAAGTTGAAGGAAAGGATAGAAAAGAAGAAGGCTCTCTCCCGACCCTCCGTTCCCTCCGGCAATTACCGTACATGAAAAAGTTGGAAGTGATTAACCTTGCTGGGCTTCGAAATCCCCAGAAGGAATTTACAGGGGAAAAAAAAAAAAAAAAAATCATGCAACCCTTCGCCTTAGCAGTATGTAAATTTGGGTTAATTTTGTTGTAATCATCCAACCATCACCCGTAGCGAGCAGAGGACGAGAGAGACCGGAGAGACGAGGAGAGAGAGAGTGAGAGTGAGTGAGTGAGTGAGTGAGACAGAGAGAGACAGAGAGATAGTGAGAGAGAGAGAGATAGAGAGAGAGATAGGAGGAGGGAGGAGGCAGCGAGAGAAGAAGAGCCACAAGAACATGAACAAAGGGCAGTAGACCCAATGAAAGACGGGAGGCGATAAAAGAGAAATGGTCCATAAAAGTGATGAAGGAGGAAAAGAAAGAATGGATGAAAATGGTGGGCGGGGAATAACAAGATGTACATAGAATTACATAAAGACACTAGCCAAACAGGTCTTAACGATCCCTGCGAGGTGGCCATGACTTACACTAATGCCCCTTTCACACATACAGGACTAGGGTGCCGCATGCAGCAGAGTAGCTACTCTGCTGCATGCGGCACCCGAGTCGGCACCTAGTCCTGACCATGCGGCTGTAGTCGTCTGAAGTCCTGGCAATGAGTGTAAAGCTCGGGGGCCCAACACAAAATGTGTGGAGTTTCAAAATTTCGTCCAGATGAACATTTGTCTGGTTGGATGCGGGGGAGTGAGTCTGCGCTAGTACGCGGATAGTCGTAATAGTCTTCTGTCATGCGGCTTGTAGTCCTTGGTATATGCTTAGCGAATTGTGTGTCATGTGTAGCATTAAAGGACTACAGCCGCATACACCAGACTACAGCGACAGACACGGAGTACAGCCGCATAGGTCTACTTCCTTCCTCCGCCTTATCTTTCCTTCTCCTCCATCCCTTCTCAGTTCTCCTCCCTCCCTACCTTCTCCTACTCTCTGCGTATCATTCATCCTCCCTCCCTCACTTCTACTCCTACCTCTCTTCTTCTCATTATCCTCCCTCCCTCCCTTCTCCTCTACTTCTCTGATTCTCATACTTAGTCCCTCCCTCCCTTCGCCTCCCTCCACTCTCCTTCGCATTCTCCTCCCCCTCCTTCTCCTCCTCCTCTCTGATTCTCATTCTCCTCCTCCATACCTTATCCTCCTCCTCTCTGCTTCTCATTTTCCTCCCCTCCTAGCCCCTTCTCCTCCCTCCCTCTTTTCCTCCTCTCTCCCTTATTTTCCGCCTTCTCCGCCTGTCTTCGTTCTTTTCCTCCTTATCCTCGCCTTCTTCTCCTCCACCTCCTTCCCCTCCCCAACCAGAAGAGACCTCCCGAAACAGAAAAGAGAACAGGCTCGTTGGGGATTCCATCATACGGAGGGGACAGGTCGAAGAGTTCTTGCGACAGAGTCCCAAATAAACGAAAAAGATTTGCCATCCCAGGAGCTGGAAGGGACGACATTGTGGAAGCCTTCGAAGATACCACAAAGGAATTGTGCCGTTTGAACAATGAAAATACCCTTTTTGTCATCCCATGCTGGTTCAAATGAACGTCTCATGCGCACCAGAATCCGAAGAGTTGAGGGAGAAATATCGCAAGATGATCCAGCCACTACAAAAACAAGTCAAGGCATATGATGAATCTCAGGCATTCTCCCCAAGATCGACGCACCTGACAAATTCTCCGGACAAGGCTTGCAGCACAAATAGCCGACTCTCAAAACATTTGTGTCCTGAGGGAAGACAGAAGTTGAACATTCATCAAACCTCTGGGACCAACTTCTACACAACAGCCTACTCTGTTCCGAAAGGAGGATGGCATCTCATCTCTAAACCATGGTGGGTTCAGCACGCATGGGTCGTCTCCTACAAGACGCAGTCCGCAGCCATGGATCAAAAAAACGCCATCCGAGAAAGAAGCCAGCAGTGACATAAATCATCCAACGCCAAGAAAAAAAACAGATGTGCTGGCAACCGCAGAGGGACCACCAGCCGGATTAAGGACCGAAAAAGACAGCGAGGACCGAGGACAGCCATGAACATAAATGTAGATCCGACAAGAACCAAAAAAATTATTAAAGAGCGTTCCGTGAGTTCTAAAATAACAAATTTAAAGGTTTCCTATGCCAACGCTCGTAGCATACGCAATAAATTTTCAGATATAGAGGATGCTAGTGTTTACAGAAAATTATGATGTGATTGGCCAAACCAGAATCTTGGCTCAATACAAAAGATAGAGACTTTTTAGCAGAGTATTCACTTTCCGGTCCATGTAATGTTTGAGAAAAGCCGAATTAAATCCCGAAATGGAGGTGGCGTTTTACTTCGATATCAAAGAAAGTCTTAACCCTACCCGCTTGTCCAACAAAACTCAAATTGTGAACGTCTGACGATTCTTTTGTTTTGGCTAATAAAAGACTACTAAAGGTACCCAATAATACTTGCATATTAAATATACGGACCTACAGCCTCAATCAGTGCAAACTGACCGAGAAATTTACGAACAAATTGAAGATGACCGTAACTCACAAGATACCGTAATTTTGTGGTTGTACTTTAATTTACCTGTGGACCAAGTGGGGCGAGTACTCTTACTTCCCACTTCGGACATGAATTGTATACGAACTTGCAAGGAGAGTTCGCTTTATCAATCTTGTTGGAACGCCGACCCGTGGTAATAACGTTACTTGACATCTGTACTTGCAACCAAAGCAGAATTAATAGAAGGAATTTGAATGTTGGTAGTGAATTTCGTACCAGCGGGACCAGTCGTACGATAACTTTCACTTTAAAGTGTACTAAGTAACGAACCAAAGGTAGCATCGAAAAAGTCCCTCAATTTCAAGAAAGCAAACTTCCATAAACTGTAGAGCTTATGTTTTTAAAGAAACGGACTGGAGCCTTTTAATTCACA